>JAHBCN010003206.1:0-78332 GCA_019359885.1 Listronotus oregonensis
CCAGTGGATATCCGCCCTGCACTATCCCCAAACAAAAAAAACAAAAAAATATACTGATAAAGTACATTTCCTGGGAATGATTAGGGAAAAAAAAGCTGAGTTGGGTTTTTCATTATTCGTCAGTTGTTTAAAAAACTGAAAAAAGGTATAAACTTACTAAAAGTACTGTCCAGTAAAACGGGGGGCGGGACAAAACCATTTAAAAAAAAACTATACCAATCACTGATACGATCAAAAATCGATTGGGTTCTATTTGCATACCATTTTAAAAAAAACAATATATTAAAGAGGTTGGATTCAGTACATAATGGGGGAATACGTATAAGCTCGGGGGGCATTTGGAAATTTTTTAAAAAATTTTTTAGTCAAGGGGGGGAACCACCCCTAGTTTAAAAGGAAAAAAAATACTTAAGCCCCCTCTTATGTTTCTATCGCTCCTGATTCTACTCATCCAGTAAAAAAATAACTTTTTTTTTTCTAACAGATAGGGGAATTTTTTTTGACAACAAAAAAAGGTCAGATCCACCATTATACATAAACTAACAAGGTACCTTGAAGTTTAAAACCCCTTTAAAACCATCGATTTTTCCCGGGGAACTTGATCTACCACCACCTTGGATACTGAAAATGCCCTTAGGGGAAAAAAACTTTTTTAAGGGGTTATGATAAAGCTGAAAATAATCCAACCATTATTAAAACCCTTTTAATACAATATTATACAATCACCAAAATATGAGCAGGTATATACAGATACAGATTTTCCCCAAGTCCGTAGAAGGAGTAGGCTCTGCTGTAGTAACATCAAAAGACATTTATTTTAAATATCCCATGTCCATTTTTTTTCAACTCTAGTTTTCTTTGGGGGAAAACCCAAAAAAAAAATTTTTTAAAATTATTACTGATTTTTTTAGCGCACTTAATAGCTTCCAGAAAATCTACAGTAAAAATTAAAAGTAAACATAATTACAAAACACTTCATGACCTCGCAGTTGCTGAAAAAGAAGTTAAATTTATATGGGTTCCTTCACATATTGGTATTGTTGGAAATGAAAAGCAGACAGAGCAGCCCGGGGTTGGGAAATTCAGAGGCAAAGGTTGTGCATCGACTGACAAACTGACGCAAAACAGTTCATTAAAAACCGTATTACTAGTGCGTGGCAAGGAAGTTTTAAACGTGTATGGAACCCCCGGGCCCTTCGATCAAAAAATGTCCAGCCCAGTATAAAAAAAATGTCAGACTTGGCCTTGCCGATTCTGCGCAATAAAAAAAATTCCTGAAATAATTTAATGTGTGGCCCATTTCCCCTTGTAAAACAATGTGCAGTTAGACAACACATTATACTTTAGAGCCGGAATCCCTTTTTTTAAGCATCGGCGCACGGGGGCGTATGATTAGGGTTTCCATCCACCAACCTTGGCGTCGTCGTCTTCAATCGCCGTTTTCGTTGTGGTTTGTGCCCTTTGCGCCGTATTAGTTTCGGTTGTTTTTTTCCTTTTTGTGGGGTTTTATTTTTGGTTGCAGGAGTTTTTTTGGTTGATAAAAACATTTTTATTTTAAAAGATTAGTGTTTATTTAATTGTGACTATAATTTTGTGTTTATTGTTTGTTACTTAATATCGTAACAAAAAAACTGGAGGTTGTATGGTTTTTTGCAAATCCAAGGGTAACATACCCGGCATTTTTTTTTTTTAGGTAAGTATTTCTTATATTTAAATTAGGTGTTTCTTATGAGGTAACGTTAGGTAAACGAATAAAAAGGGGTACCTTTTCAATTATGAAAATAAAAAAATATTCATAGGAAATAGCAGTGGGAAAGAAAAAAAATCAATTTTTTTTAGATGATTACCACAATGTTTGTGTGTTTCTGTGGATTATAAAAAAGAAATAGGTTTTTTCATTTAGGTACTTTTATTTCATTTAAAATTTAAATTTAAAATTTATTTTAAAAAATCGTGTTTTTTTATTTAAAAAGTTTTTTTTGGGAAAAATACAAAACTCCCAAAAAAATCAACCATTTAAATAGAGGGCTGTAAAATTTTTCCCCATTTTTTACCCCGATGATAAAAAACCAATATTACACAATAATTTTAAATATTCTACAGTGATATCGTTAATAACCAACAATTTTGTGCAAAAAAAAAAAAAATGAATGTTTAAATTTGACATATGGTGATGTTAACTTTATAGATAGTAACAAAAATTATGGAAGTCTGGCCCTGACCCCTTCCCCTTTCGCAAACTCCGCATTGCCGACCCCCCCCTTCCCGCTACCCTGCACAGCAACCCCAAATTTTTTCTACAGTTTTTGGCTTCCCCACACCTTTAAACTTCCTTGGTGGGAAAAAATTTAACCATTCGGAACTTCGCAAAATAAAAGACACAGTTTAAAACCCGGCTAATATCCCATGCGACGTAAAGAACAAGTGCTTATCTCTCGCTTAAGAATAGGACATACCAAATAAACCCCGTTTTTTTAACGCGTTCGGACCAACCCAATACGAACAGTGCAAAACTCCTTTAAAAATAAAATCTACTTATAGACTGCCCCGCTTTTGGGGAAAACAAATTGAGAATGGCATTGTAAAAAAATTGGAAAAGACTGTGACTATTGCCATCCAAAAAATTTGTAACCACCATGGTCTAAACCCCAAGAACTTTAATTAAAAAAATTTAATGAACTAAGTTGCTAAACGTATTTTTAAAAAAATAGAATGTCTAATAATGTTTGGTTAATTTAATGTATAGTCTGGACAATCTAAAGTTTTAGTCATGGCCGACAAGACATGTCATTTTCTAGTTACTTTTATTATAGCCAACTCAAGATTGGGCCAGGGACGCACTTTGGCGAATATTTTTTTCATAAAATGATTTTAAAAATTTAAGAACAAAATTGCTAAAAAATATTTACTGTTAGCATTATAAATACAAAAAAACGGGTTTTTGATTTTATTTAAATTTTAAAACTAAAAGAGTTTTAAACTCACGAGACGATACTCAACACATGATAACGTGACAACATATTATTGGTATTGTATTTAGTAAAAAAATATAATATACCTAAACGTGTTAAAAAAAGGATATATAAAAACATTTTTTATTTATGATTCAACTATTTATTATGAAGCGCTATAAACTATATAAATATATAAGCAGGTAAATACATACTTAGCCTTTAGATCCTAGCATGTTCTTGTAAAAATGTTTAATTAATTAAGATTTGTTTAATTTTTAGGCGTTATTATATTTTACAAGTTACCAGTACTCATTATTAATTTACTTAAGATAGCACGACCTTGGTTTTAGCTTTTATTTGGATGCGAAATCCTTTTAAGCATATAAACTTTTAAGAAGTTACCTAATGTAAAATTTATATATTTCTAGAAACTAAAGGTTATCTTTTAGTACTTTTTGCGTTCTGTAATTAAACATAAATAAGGAGAAATTAGTAGTTATTTTTTATTAATAAAATATGAGTAAAGAACGCTTTATTGCATGGTTAATTTTATAAATTATCTTCGTCAGATGACATGCTGTGATCGCTGTCAGAAACATGAATGATGATGGGTTCTTGAACTGACATTATATATTTTTCTTTTTCCCACGCCTCTTTTATAATTTTATCTGTATATCGATCATAGTTGGACTAGTGCTCTGAGGAAACATGCTCCAAAGATATTTTCCAACACTCCAAAACATCTTTGATTTCATTAATACGAGAATCATAAACGCGTTTAGCCTCGCTCCATACCATTTCAATAGCATTGAACTGACAATGGTATGGAGGTAGACGAATAACTTCATGTCCAGCTTCTCTTATTAAATTATCAACCACATACGATTTACTAGGTTTTGGTATCTGGCTTATTATCTTCCACAGTCTATCCAAAGTATCCAAGGGAGAAAAAGGAATGTTCTTTGCTTCCAGCCAATTCTGAATTTCTCCTTTTCTCCAACTTTTGGTGGGCCATTTCTCACTTTGACGACTATGGTAACTAGCGTTATCAAGGAGAATAATTGACGGTTCATCCAAGCTGGGAAGAAGAGCGTTTTTCAACCATTTTTCAAAGTTTTCCGCATTCATATCTCCATGGTAATCTTCCGTGTTTTGCTTCGATTTGAATACGACGGATGCATTTTCTACAAAACCATTTGCAGTGCCAGCATGTAAAACAATAAACCTGTAAAAAAATAATGTTTAGGTATATTTAAGGTAGGTCTCACAAGGATTCTTTCTAAAAGTCACAAGATGTCTAGATAAATTCAAAACCCAGTACAAGACTACATTTTTAAGTTAAAGATGCTGCTTTAGAACAGCAAAAGCAATTTTTTTCGGCGGATTCTAGCCCGACTATCGAGCCTGTTACCTGTTAGAAAGAAAAAAAGAAAAACCTTTTAGTTTTTCGAAAGTTTCGGTTATTACCCGATTTGTGAATTTTGCGCTGCCTGCAGTAATCCAATTAAATTGCTCTAAATTTTGAAGTAACCAATCACGGCCTTAAAATTATGAATAAGGAATAAATAATTAAGAATAAACAATAAATTGGATAAACCCGGCCTAAACATCCTAATATTTTAGTTTTTCCAAAGTAATTTTTTTGTATTTTTTGAGCACCCTGTAGGCGAGACTAAAACGTAATTAACATTATACCCGGTTTTGCTTTATGCGGAAACTTTTATCAAGTATAAAATTTTCTGAGAAATGAGAAATAAAAAAGTTTTGTTGTAAACTCTGTTGACCACCCTGTATATAAAGGATCAACTAATAAATTATTATAAACATACCTGAAGAGGGCTCAATACGCGATGTTCTTCTACAAAGTATTTGTAAACATTTCTCACCATCTCTTGAGCTACTTTATTCCCATGTATTTGAGAAGAGAGACAGTTCTGCAAAAAATTATGGCTACATTGTACGTGTCTTAAAAAAAGTTGTTACGGTCAAAAATAAGGAGTTTTTAAAATACCTATATTGGCCAAAGTGGTTAATTTTGTTTTAATATCAACCCATCAACCAAAAACCTTGGTCGACCTTGGTTTTTAACCCTGCTAAAGTAGTTTGGTTAAATATTTAAAATACATATATAATTTATTTATGTTACCAAATCTCTTTCCCTGCTTCTTTTGGATGTACCGGGAATACAGTAATCGTGATCCATAATCATTAATTAATCTAAAAAATTTGAAAATAAAAGCAAATAAAATTATAGTTATTTATACCTACACTATTACTTACTTTTTAATAAATAAACACTTTACAAAACTAGAAAGTCCAAAAATAATATAAAACAAAGTCCAATACACACACTACTTTTACAATACCTCAAAAAACTTTCCCTAAAAGCATTAAAAATAATATATTTTAGAATTCAATGTCGACACGTGCGAACGACCCGAACACTTAAAAATAATGTATTATAAAAATACGGGCCTGTTTGCCACAACAGCTAAGCTAATCGACGTAACTATTCACCCAGTAAAGGAACGATATATGAAACGGTCAAAGGATAAGAGGTAGATGCGCTAATTAAATAAATTAATAAATAAATTCAACACAGTTTGATTTTCCTTTCCTCGACAGTGGCGAAGATAATTTTATTTTCTGGGAGGGGTGAAATGCAATGTATATATGTATATTGCAGATAGTAATTTGCATACCTTAAAATATTTTTAAGCACTCTTGGAGAGACGGGGGTAATTACTTCCTCAACCCCCTCCCCTACCTACGCCAGTGTTCGCCAAATATATTATTGTTTTTTTTTTTAATCCATTCTGCAATAGTACCTTAGAGAAGAACGAAAAGAACAGGGGTCAAATGGTCGTTTTTGTTTTATAACTGTTAGAAATATAACTATTTAGTTATTATTAACTTACTGTAAAAATTTTGTTTTTGGTTTCTTACATTTAAATAGGTTATCCTTTCCTGATCTTCCAGACCGTCACCAGTTTGATTTCCATTTTCAGTTATAAATATTTTTTCAGGTTTATATCTAAAAGAAAATTATTTTAACAACACAGTTGTTTCAAATTACAAAATACGTGTGTTTTTTAAATAAATCAAGACAACGAAACTCCAAAAACATCTTTTATTTAAGCTACATCATTATCTATCACCAAACCAAACACAAATTGTAACGGTTGTACAAGTAAAAAGATATTTTGACAAAATAGGGAAAAAATATCATTTACTAAATTTTAATTCACTCTTTAATAAATATTAAATACAAAAAATATATGATTTACGTCATAAAATATAAGTTTGTCTATTTTATTGATAATATATGGTCACATTTTAAATAGAATTATCTAAATAGATATTTGACAAGAAACCAAACTAATGGTTATACAAGTTATAATAAAACTTACTTTAAGGACCAGAAAAGAACTAGTTTTAAGAACTTTTTATAAAATGCCATTTTAATTTAAAACTGTCGTAGGTTTGTCAGATAGTAATTCACTTCTTCGTTTATCTGGTATATTAAAAATTAGAACAATGTTTACCTGTCATGAACAAAATTTATTAGTTTTCTAAACCCTGTAGGATAGTAAAAACGGTATCCTACTAAACCAATATCAAATTGATGATCGGGATAACTTATTGGCCCTCTACGTTTCGTACCGTCCATGTTTTGTATCTAAAATAAAAATAAAAATAGTGAAATACTACGTTTATAAAAAAATTTACATCTTTTTCGTATTCTACCCTAACACAGCTAAATTATTAAGAGATATAGGTAGTTGTTTAGCGCAAACATCGTAATTTAAGAAAGTTCCTATTTGAATGCTGCACGAAGCGTTAGTTGTGGTTAGGTATGTACACACCAAAAAAACAAACAGGAACAAACATCAGCGAACAAATATTTTTCTTCAGTGTAGACAGTTAAAACGGCGAACAAACGTTTGTTTGTTCTTGTTCGCACATGTTATGTTGGCGTCGGTACTCAAAGAGAATTTTGTTTTTATGGTCATCCATAACTATTCAACTAATCAAACAAAGAGTAAACAAACATTTGGTTGCGCTATGTAGAAAGAAAAATAAACCAAAAACACATACAAAGAAGGTGAACAAGAACGAATGTTTGTTTTTGTTTGTTTTTTCGGTGTGTACATACCTTTATATATTATAGGGGCTGTCATCACCTAAATTGACGACACTGAACAAAAACTTTAAAAAACCCCCGGCATTTGTGTAAAATTAAGATTTTTAATTCGAAAACCCAGAGAAAAATATATGTTAACAATAAAAATAAAAACTTAATTTTAATTTTTTATTTGTTAAAACAGCTAATTTGTTTGTAATTTATTTAGCAGTGTTTGACAAAACATTTTATAATCAACTAAAGCACAGCACAACAAATAAAATACTCAAATAAGTAGTGAGATACTAATAAATTCTACACTCGTTCTGAACTAATCTGGTAATAAACCTATTAAGGAGCATTTTGTCGACTCCTGTTTATTATTTATTATCTTGCAATTAATCGGATTTTCTGTAACACTAAAAGTATTCAAGTTTTATCCGGACCCTTTTTAAAAGCCGCAGCAATCTTATTTAATTGTTCTGAAAGATAATTTATTAAATTTTTACAATTGTATATATTGTAAATAACATTCAGGAATCAGAATTTTCGATGCGCATGTTTTTCAGCAATATTGTACTGATGTATGGTACACTGCGCGTTCGAGATTGGAAAATAGACCGTCTGTAAATTGAATATCAAATCGGTGTTCTAAGAGGTGCTGGATACAAACTCACTCTTACTCACTCACCTTTAAGCAAACATAAATTATGATAGTTTGGTACTTTAATTCTGCATAACTAATTTTCAATAAGGCTTAATTTATAAAACTTGGTAGTACTTACGTATTAAAAGCTAGGAAATCATTTGTTCCATTAATATAATCAACTTCTTCCTGAGTAAATTCAGGCAAGCGAGATCTTGCTAGACCTTCTAGTTTGCTTCTGTTTCCGATTCTGTCAATCATTACTTGGGGCCAGTTTCCATTAAAAACAGGATTTGCAAACCAACCCAACTGAAAGTCAAAAAAGAATAGGCTACTTGCACATGTATTTATTTTATTAATTTATTAATTTAAATTAATTTAGTTAGCCTCAAAATATCAACACATTTAGAATGTACAAAAAGAATTGCTCTGTCTCTTACGGTTCTCTCAATACCCAGTAAATACAACCAAAACGCGCCACCCTGTATATTTAAAAAAAACTTACATTAAATTCAAGAGCTCTTCTTTGGGCTTCTATATCTTGGGTGCTGTTTGTGGCAGGCTCAAACCAGTTCGTATTTAGAACTATCGACACTTGTCCTAAAAGAACAAGAAAATAATAATGTATAATATACTGAAAACTTACGCAATAACTAAAGTACTATTTCCTTAATTCCTTTAAATTTACACATCGCCACCGTTTGGCGTGATCCTGTTCAAGTCAACAAATAAACACATTCTAGAATTATCCGAAATACGCGATTATTTGCCATAATCAACAACATTGTAATCTTACTAATCACACTTTTATTTTAAGTTTGCAAACTGTCTTCGTATAACAAGCATAACCATAACATACACTAGACTTGACTAGACTGACTTAGATAACAAAAATCATGACATTATATCTTACCGTTATATGTCGATCTGAATTCCTTATCATAAATATGGTAAGCTCTGGCGTGGGCTTTCAAAAGCACGTACGAGCATTGGTACATCCCATCTGCATTTAAATTCAGTCCAGGAGCCACCATATCGGACCCATAACCTCCCGAGCAAATTGATAGAGGTTCGTTTATGGTAATCCTGGACAAAGCGAAAAGCAAATAAAACGTTGGAGGATCAACAAAGTTAGGGTACTTATGATATGATTATTAATATTTTAGGTAAAATATTACTTAGTCTGGCAACACTGCCTAAACTGATAAAGTTAAGGTGACAGCACTGGGTAGCGAGTTCCAAAAACAAATAGTTTCAAGTTATTATACAAGTTTGTGTAAAATAATTTAATAGTTAAAAAAATTAATATTTGGCACAGTTAACGCGGTTGCCAAATTGTACAGATCCTGTACTATAAGAACATTGACCTAAAACTTACCAATATTTGACGTACTCTCCATACAGCTGATAGCAAAGTCTCGCAAAGTCTCCGAAATAGTCTACAAATTGAGGATTAAGGAAACCTCCATTTTCATTAATATGTTGAGGCATATCCCAGTGGTAGAGAGTGACAAGTGGTTCGATTCCTTCAGCCAGAAGACCTTTAATAAGATTTAAGTAATAATCAACTCCATTTTGATTTATATTATTCAGAGTACCATTGGGAAGAATTCTTGGCCAAGATATTGAAAATCTGAAAAAAAAATAATAGCAGGACTTAAAATGATCCTAAAATTGTTTATTTAAAATACAGTAAAACCTCGATAAGCTAAAGCTCAAGGAAAAGGGTAAAAATTTTAAGTTATCGTTTTTTTTATTTTTCGAGAGTTAAAGTTAGCGAGGTTCTAAAATGTTGACTTAACGAGGTTTAGTTAGAGGATATGTTAGCGTATTTAATTTTTGTTTCATTTTACGATTTCTTTATTATGTTTAAATTTTTTACATGTATAAACGACCTATTTTGGTAAAAAAATGAAGTTTAAAGCAATAAAGTTTCAAAGAAAACCTTTTGTTTGTATACCTACTTACGATGCGTTATTGATAAATCCTTTAAGTTATCAGGGGCCAATGATAAAATTTTTTGTTTAAGTTATGGGGTTTTTAACTTTAAGTAATGGCGGGTTTTTGCTTTGAAGGGAAGGAAACACAAAAAATTTTTAATTTGCCGAGGTTTTTATGTTATCGAGATTTGACTTTTTAAGGTTCTCTGTAATATTTTTATTTATTTTTCTTATTAAAGTAGGAAATAATATTCCTGATATCACGTATATAATAAAATTTACCTTAGACCACCACTAAATTTAAATTTTCGTAATCCAAAAAAATAATGTAAAACTTTTTTACGGCAATATTCTAGCTATAATGTACATTTATTTAAAGAACTTTTTACGGCTTAAACTACTGTGCGAAAACGCATACTAATTTGATATTTATTGTTAGACAGAAAAAAAAACCTTTTTTAAATCTTAAGATTTCTTCTGTTGTATAACAAGTAGGGAAGAGGGTGGCAAGATGGGGTACTTAAGGTTTGAAGGTCAATAAAAGCAAAGTTTTTACACTAAAACAATCGTATTTACTTTAAAACTAACTATTATTTATTATTCTTCCAACATTTGGTGACATTAGGTGCTTTTAGTATTTCATTTTAAAGAAAAAACATCAAAATTAAAAAGGTGTTTTCCCTTCATGGTGCAAGATGGGGTACCCCCCTCGGGTAAGATGGGGTATTATAAGACAAAATAATGATTATTTGCACTGGCAGAACTCGTAGACGTTAATGGCTTCATCATCGTCGTTGATTCCTGCACAGCTGTTATGTGCCCAGTTTCCACAATTTGAGCACGATAACCACCCTTAATGGAAATGAAATACAGCGCCATTGTCCTTCTTTTCTGCACTTTCACTTTCGAATGGTCGATTTGCTGTTCTGCTACTGCTCCGTAATTGTTTATTTTGAGATTTTATATTAGACCTCTTATGTTAGTTTAATTCATCTCTTCTTTTTCTCGTTTTTTCCCTAGTTTTTTCTGTTTAGCCTATTTTTTCTGCGCAGCGACTTTTAATTCTTGTTTATAAAGCGGTAGTCATTACCCCATCTTGCCCCACCAAGTCATTTCTTAATAAAATTCTAAACAAAAAAACTTTCATCAATCTTAAAAAAACACAATGTTTTCCATATCATAGGATACTTTAAGCATTAATGACAGCCACGTTTTACTAGCCAGCTCTATTTAACAAACCACAGTCACGTGTCAAAGCCAGAAAAAATGTGATAAGCACTTTGCAGTAAAACAGTTTTTTCGGAGTATTTCGACATGCGTGCAATTGAGAGCAATAATAGCCGGAAGACCTATAGGTGGTATGGATGCGCATCGAACGATGCGTAAACGAGCGTGATTGGTTAGTTTTAACCCTGAATTTTGCTGGGTACCCTGTCTTACCCGCTACCCCGTCTTACCCCTCTCTCCCCTAATAGGCAAATAGTTTTCTAATATAAATAATGCATAACATTTTTAACAGTATTGTTAAAGCGACCAAAATTTATTACGTCTGCCATATAGAAAAAACAGTATTCATTAAGTTTTTCTTCTGCCGCGAACGTGACACTTCGATTCGGGCTGTTGGAAACACTCATGGCATCATGCCATGTTGTTAGATACCCACAAGAAAAAAACAGTTTAAATGACTGGTTTAATTTATAAAAAAATGAAATAAGAGCACATGTCTTTGAAATGTTCTTTGATGCTGCTTTTATCTGATTTTGCAAATAGATTGCTAAAGAAAGGTTTTACTAAACAGACCTCTTTTGGTGTAATGTATTCAAATTTTTGGTCACATTTATTTACCTGTAAAAATCTAATCCCAATTGTTTGGCATTTTGAATATCTTCTTTCCATTTGTGATAAGAATCACAAGCTACGTCACCATTGGCACGATCTGAAATAAAACACATCATAACAAAATTTATATTACATTTCAAAGTTAATGGATATATGCGTTATAGTTTTAACAAATTTATTAATTTTGACTTATTGTACTTTTCCCACGCGGCATATTTGACAGTAAATATAATGATTGAAAAGTCCTTGTTCGGTACACACATAAAAATCCTTTGGATTACTCTTGTAGAATTAAATAATAAGAATTTACATTATACAGGAAGTAAAAATTTTATAATTTTTTTAAATTAATTATGGCTTTGACCATACTTTTTATCTCATTAGCGATACTTTTGTTTACATATTATATTTGATAAAAAATAATCTTTATCCAGATGGCATATGGGCCCAGGTCGTCCTAAATTTGGATCGTAGACTTAACTACTTATTGCCATAAATTAAAAAAAACTAAATTATGGTTTATACAATTATATTTGAAGCCTTTTCGCAAATTACTTACTTGCATCGTGCAAAAATGTGTCCCACATACTTGGTCCTTTTCCATCCTCATTCCATCCGCCTTCAATTTGATAAGCTGCTGTTGCCGCTCCAAATAAAAAACCGTCAGGGAATTTCTTTGCAGCAAAAGACCTATAATGTTTAATATTACCAAAAATTCGTTGCACATTGTTATTATCTCTCTTTTTAATTTATTTTTCTTTATTATTATTATTTAGAAAGATCCGACAAGACGTATCCCATGGCTCCGACCCCATAAGGCATCATGCGGAAGGCCATCCGTATCGAAGACCACTCCTCGCGTCCGCTCGGTCAGTGCTCTTCGGCCAAATTCATTTGCCTCAGTAAACGAAGGGACCCAAGGACAACAGATTTCTGCATTTTCATCAACCAGTTGTTCGGGTGAATGTTGACATGCGGGAATACACTTCAGCTCCCCAAACATTTTCCTTTAGCCCCCAAAACGCCGACAATCAGGACAACCAATCGCACTTATACTCCGGATAGAGCCTCCTAAGTTCGCCAAGTAGATCCTGATATTTGGCTCGTTTCTCCCGTTCCTTTATATCGATGTTAGTTTTCCGCTGGGGCGGAGAACTCAATTACATACATAGAGTTATTCCTTTTATCAAGGAGAACGATATCGAGGTTTATTGGCGCGAAGTTGATGCGTAGTTGGGAATGCATAATTCCAATATATGCGACAGTTGTCTTTCCACTACTGCCTCAATATCGCCGGGAGCAAATGGCAAAATTGCCGTTTCGTCGATGCCGTAATAATGTCTGAGGTGATAATAAAGTACCCGAAGCGCATCGTTATGTCGGTGGATGTAACCACTTACAGCATGCACTGGACAAGCTGACAATAGGTGCATTAGTGTTTCGGGCTGCTGTCGACAAGCAGTATCAGGAATGTTAGAAAACTGGCTTCGATATACCAATGTGTTTATCACCCCATCCTGGCATGCTAGTAGGAAACCCTCGGTCTCAGACTTGAGCTCAGCAGATTTTAAAAACCCAAACGTGAGGTTTCGAGATAGATTGAGTCTTTCTATGTTTCGGTAAAATACTCCGTGTTGCGGCTTATTAAGTGATTTGAGCGTGCGTTTACGGTAAGACTCAAGTTTTCAGTGACGGTCGTCGTTTGGATCTAATGCAAATCTGAGACCGAATTTATCCGCTGCCCGCTCCGCCTTAAATAGAAACGCTCCAACATTAGCCATTTCGTGTGCTCTTACTAGTTGCATCATGGATCAGTACTTTGGCAATTGACAAGCAAGACTCAAAACCACCGATCGTGCATCACTCAAGCTTAAGCCACGACCGGTGCCTGGTGGGAGCTGCTAACATCTTGAGTCTGCGCTTTTAATGGTCAAGATTCGCTCACAAACTATTTCGTGTCCAATTCTCGTGTGCTTTTGCTAGAGTTGGGCGTATCAGTAGCGATCGCTATCGGCAACTGGTCAGCTTCTAAATCGTTTCCGACCGGCCCTTATTTAGCTTAAGTTTTGCACACTTGTCGAGGCCGCTCCATTCCAACATCTCTGGTGTATTCGTGAAACTTTAGATTGTTGTAGGTCTCGCTCCTAGGTACAGTTTTAGGTCATCCATATAAAACAGATGGTTTACCTTATGCTCCTCTTCCAGGTGGTCCACAGCAAATCCGCGTGTCTTTCGAACAGACCCTGATACGGGAAGCAGCGAAATACAGAATAGCAAAGGACTGAGTGAGTCACCCTAAATACGCCCCTTTTAAACGTTATGGGTTCGGTAATAATTTTTTGTGCTCCAGATGTTATAGAGAACCTTGATTTCCAAATTGACATCAGTCGCTCAATGCATCGAATTGTTGAGGAACCTTAAGATCTTTAAGCAGATGCAACAGTAATTCGTGAGATGTTGTGTCAAACGTTTTTTTGTAGTCAATCCATGCCATATTCGGTTGCGTTTGTATTGGATTGAGTCTTGTAATGCATCTATCGATTAGGAGATTTTCTTTAACCAGGTTCCTCTTTTCCTCCTCCCTGCTTTTTCCTACATCAGAGAGTATGGGATCAACTGCACTCAATGTTCAAAATATAAAATTCTGGTGAAAGCCTTGTGCAAGTATTGAGGCAAGTGATCGGTCTTAGTTTTTGGGTAGTTTTAAATCCCCTTTTTGGTATCAATATGGTTCGGCCTTCAACAAACCACTCAGGAATTGGCGTTTCCCCGTTAAGCAATCAAAGATTCTGGCTAAATGTGGATGCGTACTGGGAAATTTCTTCCACCAGTAGTTGTTGATACCATCCGGACCAGGTGCAGAATAGTTTCACCATCTAGGGCACTTTTCACCTCCTCCGGCGTGATTGGCGCACTCTCATGCTGGTCAAGCTGCCTGCCCGCACAATAGGCTCTAAAGTTAGTCAATGCTGGAGTGTCTCGTTGTAATGGCTTTAAGACTTGTAAACATCCTTCCAGAACTGTTCCACGACATTTGCTGATGGCGGATTTTCAATTGTTGGTGTTGAGTCTGCGAGAAAGCTAGAAGGCCTAGTTACGAATTTATTTGTGTCTCTTATCCCTCTAGCCTTTTTCTTTAAGCTGTTGTTTATAACACCCAAGGATCGTATGCGGTCTAGGCAACGCTGTTTGATGATGAGAAGCACACGTCTGTTAAGTGTATGGTGTTTTTGCCGTAGCTTTACAGCTATTTTCCTGATTTTTCCAGTGAAAGGTCTGTTGGATTATTATTAATATTATTGTTATTATTATTACTAAGAAATATATTTTAAATCATTATTGTTTTGCTTTTTAAGTTTAAGGAATTATTTGATGTTATTTCATTATAAATAACTTCTTTATTATTCCTTATTATTATTTACCTAATTCTTACCTTCCTGTATTACACATGTTACAAAAACAAATATTATTTGGTGTCCCATACTTGCAGCTTTAGAACAAACTTAATATAACTTTAAACCACTTATTTTATTTTTATCAAAAATTTTTAAACAAACAGGTTATTATCATATTAACATTTTTTTTTTAATATATGTATGAAAAAAAGCACTTGAACCTTGATAAACCATTCTTATAAAAGTCCTTATAAATCTCTGAAAATTATCAAAAGTGGTTTCTTAATGCTTTAAGAGTGCATTTACGCTACACCTTAGGGGTCGGGCGAAAGGACGCGGAGACGGTGGGCGGAGACTAACAAACAAAAATATTATATTTTATTTAGGTTCTTCCAAATTCGGTGTATCGATGCGATGTTGTTTCCGATTGCAAGCCTACAGGAAATAACGTTTTTTGGTAACTATTTTTCACTTAAATGACATAAATTATACACCATTTTAAAGGTAAGGAAATAATCTATGCCTCTGCTGTAACGGATTTTTTAAATACGAGTCGAGTTAAGAAAAAATAGTATCTAAACGTAACCTATTTTATTGTGATTTTCACTTAAGGAAATATTAAAAACTAAATCCAAAATTTAAAACACTATTACAGCAGAAGCCTAGATTTAAGTGTTGGCTTTCATATAGTTTTTGAAAATTATCGATAATTTATACCGTTTTTGAGAAAAACATTAGATACGCCCCGAACCCCAAATTGGATTCAATTTTCGCGGAGCGAATGGACTCTTAAATAATTTAGATGAGGGATTTCTTCGCCCTCTTAAGAAATACAGGGAAAAGTCCAAAAATTGTCACTTTCAGAATGACCCTATATTTTCTTAGTTAAAAGAGGTACAAAAGAATGTTTTATACAAAGGTTTCTTTACAATGGTTGTTGAATAATCTGCCGTTTTTAGAATAATAAGAGGTCAGGTAAAAAAGTTATAAGACCTGACCTTATTTTTTTAAGTGGAATACCTTAAATATTTTCAAAAAATTGATGCTATTAGCCGTTACTATGTGGTAATTAATCATCATGAAGAACACTTTTATAAATAAAACTACTATGTTTTTTACCACTAAAATATATTCCCCAATTATTGTTACTGCAGTTTCAACTCACAAGTCATTTTCAAAAAATTTTTTCTTTTCAGACTAAAGTATCAATACAAAAATAAGGTGAATTTATACCTCTAAGTGGTATATATTCTTAGGAAACGGCGGGGCAGTTAACAGTTTTTATGGGGCGACAGTAAATAGCGGGGAAAATACAAGTTCGGTTTGGTCATTAAGCAGATGTACATTATTATTTTTATTTTTGTTTTTTCTAGGGATTCCAGATAGTTTAATTTATGGCCCTTGGTTGAATAGTGTAATATTTCTATATTATTTAAATTAGGGAATTTGTGTTTTTGTTCTAAACAATGATTAAGCAAAAGTAGAGTCTGTTTTTTGTAGTCTATATGATCTAAATGTTCTAAATAGCGGAGTTTTTATGCTCCTACCGCTTTGTCCTATATAAAAGTTATCACATTCTGAACATTTCAACTTATAAACTCCTGATTTATTAAATTTGTTGGTTTTATCTTTAGCGTTATAAATAATATTCGATATATTGTTCTGAGATTTAAAAGCAACTTTAATATTGTGTTTGGATAGAGTGTTGGCTATTTTTTCTGATAGGGTGCCGCAATATGATAAGGATACATATTTTGAAATTGAAAAGCTAAGCGTTTTTGTTTTTTGGTTATTAATTTCTTTATGGTTTGTTTGGAAAATTTATTTGATTGTGCAATATTTTCAATGGTACAAAGTTCTCTCTGTAGCTCTTCTTCAGAGAGAGCAAAGAAAAGTGCTCTATGTATCATTGAATTGTATGCAGCGAGTTTATGTTGGATAGGGTGGAAGAGTCATTGGGGATAGTAATACCTGTAAATGTTGGTTTTCTATAAACTTTAAAAGTGCACTGATTATTTACGTGGTTAGATCTTAGAAATTTATTTCATTGTTGTCTTCTTTTTCTAAAGTGAATTGAATTTTTGGGTGAACACTGATAATATAATGTAAGAAATTCTGAAGTTGCCTGTTTGTACCTTTAAATCATGCGAGAACATCGTCAACATATTTCACCTTATTTTTGTATTGATACTTTAGTCTGAAAAAAAAAATTGTTTGAAAATGACTCTGTGAGTTGAAACTGCAGTAACAATAATTGTGAATATATTTTAGTGGTAAAACACATAGTAGTTTTATTTATCAGTGTTCTTCATTAAATATTTTAACCCAAAAAGATAGTAGATTAAATTCTCTTTTTAAAAATATAACACACCATGGATATTGATTTTCTATGACACAACTTCTTTACGTTTTTGTAGACTAAAAAACAAAAAGCGAATATCCTAGAAAGGAAACTATATATTGTTATCAAACCCATAATTATATATTACTCATAAACTAAAACTAAAATATTGTAAACAGATTTTATTGATTAAAAATATTTATAAACTGGGACCTAATTCCATATTTAAAACCAGGGAACAAGACAAAATCTTAAAACATTACAGTAAGTCTTAAACGATCTAACCATTCTACTGAGAGGCAAGTTTTAACCGTAATTCGTATTTCTAAAAGACACAGAAAAAAGTTTATTAAACCTAAGTGTTTTGTTATTACTCTGATAGTCTATATTTCTATACACTTCTGGAAGAAATGAAGTTTTTTTATTATTTTAACAAACATTGATAAGATTATCCCATTGTATTAGCTGGTGTGGGATTAACTAGATTTTAGTGGAGAAACAAAAACATGTTTTACATATTTTAACAAAGTTTTCTCGCAATACTGTACTGTTTTCAACAAGGTATTAAATATTGTAGAATAGAATTTTTAAAAATATCTTTCTTAAGAAGAAATAATACACAATTTATACAGGGTGTCTCAGAATATGTGGGCAAACTTTCGGAATCTAATAAAAAACCTAAAAATATTATGACAAGTTCCCATAAACTTTTTTCTATGAGCCTCCCTTACGGAGATACAGGTACATAACGGACGCCTCTGAAATCGTTTTTGCTTAAATAACTTTTAAAATACTAGGCGTAATTTAATATTTTTTAAATATGATGGTTACTAGATAAGTCTTCTTAAAACAAACCCATTAAATCATATTTGGCTCATTTAGTTTGCCAGGGACGGACTAGCTCTGTCAAAATAGTAGCAATTTTTGTAACACTCAGTATAATAAAGGCTCAACAATATTATTTTTGGATAGCTTTAACCTTAAATTAAAAAAAAAAGGTATTCTTGATTGACATCATTAAAACCAAGTGTTTACGAGAAATAAAGTATCATGGTTGGAATAGTTATTTACCTAACAAGGTTTTTGCACGCGACGGCAGTTAACGAACGACGCGAAGCGAGTTCGGGTAAGCCGTCAAGGGTGAAAACTTTTCCCTACGTGTTAGGTACAACATTTTTCTACGAGGTGGAAAGTCAAACTAACAACCATTGAATATTTATTTTACCATTAGTACTTATTATTAACAACATTAGTAAGAAAGATTGGTACATTTGCAAATGAATCGCAGAGGCAAGTTGTTGGGTAAGTTGCGGAGTTGGAATTGCGTGAGGTGCAATTGAACCGGTCGTCGTTACAGGTAACGAGAACATTGTTGCTTGCTAGAAGACGGTACAATGGGCTTGAGTGGTTTTGCTGTTCAAAGGTAGATGAATTTGGATAATATTTGTTTTAAGTCCTTCTTGAAACTTGTAGAGCTTTCTAGGTAGCCTTCTGCAACAGATGATGACTTCCAACCTCCAAGTCTTTTAATATTCGTTATGCCTTCACCAGAATTAGCTAACATTGTAGCTGAGAACGGCGAAAGCTATGTCCCGTGTAAAGTTCTGGGTTTGAAAGACGTAAATAGGCAGCTATTTTAGGGCATCTTGCCAAAAGTATTTATTCTATGCACTGGACAGTACAAGCCAATTTTTGTAATTAACAAAAATCTTCTGTGTGGTATTTCGGGCTTTCGTAAACTGGAAACTTTCTATACAAAGCTAGATATTTTCCATTTTCAATTTCCAAATGACGAAACTTCGGCTAGAATGGTTTTTGGAGTCTGGAATATTTACAATTAAAATTTTCTCCTTATCGTCAATATCATCAATGCTAATTTTCATCAATTCTTCTCGACGACACGCACCAGCTAGTCCGAAAATTGTAGCTACCTTCATCGCTAGATAGACATCATTTGGAGCATCATTAATAAATTTTGCTATTTCATCTTTCGAGAAAATTTTGGCCTTCTTGGGTCTAAATCCACATTTTGCTTCTTCAAAAATGATGTAACTTTGAAATATTTGCTTAAATCCATGTTCTTTTCGATCTTAATGACACTTTTTAACATAGAATACCTTGACCATAAGGTATTGGGTTTACATGTTTTAGCAAGTTCCGCGAAATATGCCATAAAAACTTCTTCTTTCATACTTTTGATTTTTCTCGCCACACCAGCTTGTAAATGCTGTATATTCTTTCTCGTACCTGTGCCTCGACTTGGACGGCAACAAATCTAAATTTGCTATTTCGGCTGCTTTGAGAATGGATTCAGGTAATTCCTTGTCAGAAGACTCCATGGGAAAATTTTTTATTCAAAATCACGATACTATCAGAATGTACTAAAGACACTTTTAATTATCGATGACTTTTAATGACTTTGATCTTTTATAATATGGACACCGGCACCGGTCAAACTAAAAATCTGACAAGCAAGTTTAATATATACCAGGATGTTTGAAACAATGTTTTAAAACAATATTTATTTTTAGTGAATATTTCGTTGATTTTACACCTAATTTGTACAAATAAAAGAATACTATGTCAATAATAGAATTATACTAAGTTAAACAGAATTAAAAACATTTTAAGTACCTGTTTAAGTGAGAAATTTGCAAGGGTTTACTTTTCCGCACTAGTGCGGAAAAGTGACACTTTACCAAAACTAAATTGCGTGCGGAAAAGTGCTGCTTTCCAGACGCTAGTAGAAAAATGTGTTTTTTTCTCATACAATAAAAAACCCTGTATAATGTAAAAAAAATACCAAACATAATGTTATATTTTTCTTTTTTTATCTTGGGACAGACCACGAAGGCTGATGCCTAAGTACTAACGTACCGTGGGTGTCTTAAGTGTGGTGAGAAGAAGTTTGTTCACACGGGACTTAAATATTTGAAGATTGGGAGAAATTAAAAAACTTCTTTGGGCAGCAGGTTCCATAGTCTTGACACTCTAGGGATGAAGGAACGAAGAAAGCGGATAGTTCGGGGCCTCTCTAACTGAACTGTAAAAGGATGCATTTTTCATAAACAGTTGATTTTATCGATGCCAAGAATACCTTTTTTTAGTTTAAGGTTAAAGCTATTCAAAAAATTATCGTTGATTCTTTACAGCGTGTTAAAAAAATGCTATTATTGTGTCAGAGCTAGTCCGTCCCTGGCAAACTAAATAACGCTAATATGATTTAATGGGTTCATTTTATGAAGTCTCATCTAGTAATCATTAGAAGCTATTTAAAAAAAAAGATTTCCAGGGTCGTCCGTTAGGTACCCGTATCTCCATAGGGAAGCCTCGTAGTTTATGGAAACTTGTCATAATATTTTTGGGTTTTCTATTAGACTCCAAGAGACTGCCTACATATTCTGGGACACAGTGTATAATTGAAAAAAATAAATTTATAATGTTGCACATATTATTATTTTTTTAACGTTTATTGGGAGTGCAAAATCAGTTAAGCAACATCGGCGTGGTTAGTAGTCTGCGAAATTATTCCGACATTAATTTCTTAAATAAAAACCCAAATTGTATGGTAAAAATTATTTATTTAAGTTAAAAATAGTTCATTCAATTACAACTTTAATATTATTTTGACGTCTTAAACGCAATTTTCAGGTTCCACTAGGCATCTATTTCCAGCAATCTTCTTTAACCATTTTGCAGAATCCTTGTATGTCCTGGTTTTGTTTGCACTATCAAAATCAACTTGTACAATTCCAAATTTCACCCTAAAAATAAAAAGTGAGTAATTCAGCAAACATTTTTTTAAAAAACATTTTAATTAAATAATACTTAATTGTCTTACGACCAATTTCATCATGATTTTTTTTTTGAATTAAAATAATTAGTAATTCTTGCTGATGCTTATACAATGGGCAAATTTCAAACCTCAAAATAGGTTATTCTATCTGTGTCGTTAAGGTAATCTCCGCTGGTCCAGCCATTTTCTGTAATAAAAATTTCTCCGGGATTATAATTTTTATTAATCCATCCAACCAATTTTCGTATACCCATTGGCCAGGAAACCACATATCCTACCTACAACAACGAAAACCAAAATATCATTTATTGAAAGGAAACGAGACACAGTTTAATAACATTGATTTTTCAGAAATGACTTACACTTGCTGCAGGCCAAGATGGATCTGAACTAGCAGAGACACATGTATCCAGCCAATAGTTAGGTTTGGAAATGGGTGCTTCGTCTGCCCAGCCAACCAGAGTACTTGAATATCTAAGAAGTAAATTGGGTTTTATTATTTATTTATTTATACGTTGGGGGCATTACAAAAGTTAGTTCATTACACACAGCATCATTTCTAAACTTTGTATTATAAGTTTAAAAGAAACTGACTACAATAAAATGCATAATATGACACAGTCCCTTAAAAAGTGACACAAATCAAAAATTGTAATTTTACGACAGAGCCAAAGGAAAATATGCCCTGCAATTTGAGAATTTTACTAACCAAATTTTAGATTGAGCTTGTACCGATACCAAAGTCAGAGAGATAGAACTTTTTGTTACCAAATAAACAGTTGTTAAAGTTTATGCCCCGACTAACTCGATTGAACTCACGAGTCACAAGAGGGATTATTAGAACTCCCTTTGTAAATGCTAACACATGCAAATCAAAAAAAACCCAGGTGTGCAGCTATAGATGACTTATCTTGAACTTAAAGATCACAGATTTACTTTTTATTTTAGTTTAGCATATTAGTTTATCCTGGGCTTTTAAATTAAACAATTACTAGAGTATTGTGGCTTATATAGTCTCTGTTACTGAAAGAAAGTGAAGAGATATGAAAGAAATATTACGCAGGACAAATTGTTGTCCGAACAAATGAAAATTGTCAATATACAAAAAATTCACTACAATAAACAACTTGTTAAATTTAAAAGTACTATCACTAAATAGTTTATCATTTTAAAAACAAAACATAAACAACAAATTATTATATCAACTGTCAAAGTTTAATCTAAAAGTAAATTTTAAAAAGTCAGAATATCCCTTAAATTATTACTTTACTTAATTTAACGTAAACAATAATTTTCTTATTTACATTCAATTATCAGCAAAATTTAAATACTTTTTAGAATATACAATTATAAATGTCATTTATTCAAAAAATAGTTTAAACTTATTTTAAAATAATAATTACTTGTACAACGGTATGCAACCAACCATACTTAAGAGGTAGGGCAATCTATACAGCGACACCTATTTGCCTAAACTGGAAATGTGAATTTTTTACATAACGAACACTATTTAAACAATTAGATGTAAATACATCCAGAGTGACCGTTGGCCAATTTAAAATTTAAAAGAAATGAGAACATTGTGAAATTTGGGCCGTATGAATAAAAAAATGAGCAAAACTTGAAGCATATGCTATATAGTTTATGAATAAAAATGTAAGTAGAAGGTTTTGCTCAAACTTGTATTAGAAGCATGAGCATCTACTCACATTTAAGTATTTGCTCAACTTGTTATGAATAAAATGTATGCTTTGCTTACTTAGTTGAGCATTTGCTCCAAAATTTTTGCATCTCGTTAGTAGGAGATGCACCTTGCAGTAAGCTGGTCATAAAATGGCAGAATTCGTGAATTTACGTGCACAGAAGCAGTACAAAGTGCGAAGAAGCTGATTAAGAGATTTAAATACTCTTTACAGATTTCAAGAAGAAAATGTAAATTGGATGGCATCGTACTTTTGGGAGAAAATCTTGAAGAAGGCGCTCTTTTCCTTCAATATAAATGAAGGCATTCTTGCGATATGGCCAATCCTGGATTTCAGATGGGTGTAGCAGAAGAATTGGGAATCACTCAGTCGACTGCTTCAAAAACAATTTATTTGTAATGAACAAAATAGTTGAAAAGTCCCATTTATGGATCAAATTTCCGTCAACCCAACCCAAAATAAACGAAGCACAGCAAGCGTGGCAAGAAAATTTCAGTTTCCAAGTGCTATTGGAGTGATTGATTGCACGCACGTTCAGATTTTGAAACCAATCAACACGTGATGAATACATCAACAGAAAAGGAAATTTGCGACTTTAAATGTGCAGGCAACATGTAGCTCAGTGGAAATGTTTACTAGTGCTGATGTTAGTTGGCCGGGTTCGTGTTAATGACGCAAGAATTTGGAGGAAACTGCGATATACGTGTAACTATGAAACAGTTTCCTGGTGCAGTACTACTGGGTGATGATGGTTATGGCTTAGAACCGTGCTAATGACCCCGTTCAGAAACCCTAATAACGCATTGGAAAGAGCTTACAATAGACTGTTTAAGAAAGAAAGGTTATAATTGAAAGGTGTTTTGGCCAACTTAAGCGCAGGTTTCCAGTTTTGAAATATATGTGCCGAGTTAAATTAGAAAAAGTTCCATCCGTCATTATTTGTTGTATGTGCTTCACAATATTGCCAAATACTTGGGAGATGCTGATTTTGAATATAATGCAGAACTAGACGACAATTATCATAACGGTGGTGACTACGAAGTAGAAGATGGGCTTCTACAGCTGCACGAGAGAGACGGCTTGAAATAGCAAATGTTATTCTTGGTCAAGATCTTAGATAAAAATGGTGGGTTCATGTAAATTAAATTAGAAGTAAACAAAATAAATATTTATCTATAAGAAAAGCGTTTTTTTTTTTAAATCGTACAACTTTAATATTTACCTCTCATATTTTCGTCACATGATTCTTTTGTTGCTTTTAGTTGGTGACCGACGTGTAGCCATAATTAATATATTTCTTTAAATCCGCAATTAAATTTTTAATTTGCCATTTTATTCATATGTACTTTCTACTCTCTCATAAAGGAAATATTTATATTTTATTTCGAATTAAGTACAACTCAACAATATACAAATACATAGATATACAAAAATATTTTAAAAAATATATGTATATATTTAGTTCAATTGTGTTATTATATAAGAATTATCATCATGGTTGGCATTTGGCTGCGCCGATGCTTTCCATATTGCCTGTTCATAAAACTGCCTCTGGATACGAGTAGTCTTTAATTGTTCGATAAGAACAAGGCGTTGTAATTCCTGTGTTGTCAGTTTGGAAGTTTCTTCTGTTTCAAATGACTGCAAGTCTTGTTTGTTTGCGGCTTCAACACTTTTTGTGGCCGTGGATAGGCCAGTCTTCCTTTTCTTTCTCGGACTGGAAAGATAAGGAAGGAGTGAGACAATTCTTCAAGTCGTCTACATTCCTCGCAGCTGTAGAAAGTCCAACACTTTTGGCTCCTAGAATGGAATAATCTATCAAGATTCTAATTAAATGTTTTTCGAAAATTCTCTATGTATGTATGCAAAAAAAGGGCTACTTTATTGACGCAAAACTATTCTAAAAACGACATAATTCAGTCAATAGTACAGAAAATGTTCTGTTTAAAAATATAAAAGCATATTTTTTAATTATATCCGTTTCTAGATGTGTGTTATTATCAACCGTGTGCAATAAAAGAAAGTGGAGTTTTTTTGACATAGTCCCGGCACTTTTGTATTACATACATCCATATAACACATTTTAATAAAAAGATACATCGATTTATGATGCAAACTTTTCTTCAATTAGTTAACAAAGAAAATAAAATCTTACCTTGTATTTTACCTATGGTCGGATTTCCTCTCCATCCATTAATTCATGTAAAATTTTTTCCCACTGCTTCAAAAACAATTTTTTATTGCCAGTTTTGTTCTTGTCAACCTTATTTCTTAGTCTCGTTTTCATGTTGTTTACTTTTCATTAGTTGCGAAACGGTTAATGGCTTTCCTATTTTTCTTTCTATTTCTGTGGCTGCATGTTTAAGGCCTCGTTTTTTTTTATTTTTTATATGAGGAATTTGTGATTTGGTAGGATTTCAGGTCTTTCTTGCAATTGCATTGCTACTAGCAGATTAATACCTTTTCTTCCTCATTCCCCTCGTCTGAAGACATTTTAATTACACTTACAATCAAAACACGGTCAAATTAATGCAGACGCAACTCGACTGTTTGCGAGTTTCGACAGGAATGACCAGGCACAAATGCTCATTTTATTGAAGCAAATGCTCTTAAGTATAAGCAAATCATTATTCATATTAACTTGAGTAGATGCTTATACTCCGACCTGTTACTCTAAGCTCTTGCTTTGAGCGTTTGCTCATACTCATGAGCATTTGCTTTCTTTTTATTCATACAACCCATTGTAACGGGCAAAAAAGGAAGTAACAGTATTCTGAAGACCACTTAAGAAAATGACTTGAATTTAAACAAAAGAAATACGAAACCCTTTTTATTAAAACGTTTAAAATAATGGTTATTTTGTGTCGTCTTTTATTTTAAAAATTAATAAAAAAGATTAGGAAAACTTACGTGTTTAGTGCAAAATAATCGAACGTCCCGTTAATAAAATCAATTTCTTCTTGTGTCAACTCGGGCAATCTACTTTTACTGAAACCCTCCAAACGACTTCTGGTGGCAATACGGTCTATCATCACCTGGGGCCAATTACCTAGATATACAGGATGAGCCAGCCAACCGAGCTGAAATTGCAGTTGTCTATCCCACGCTTCCAAATCTTTGGGGTCGTCGGACATAGGTTCATACCAAGAACTATCAGTTACCAACGTTACTTTACCTATAAAAAAATAGTTTTAGATTAACAATTTGCTAAGTAGTGCTTAAAATTGGATTTAAAATTTTAGAAGATTTTTGCCTGTGGGTGATCGTGTAAAACGTAAAGTAAATAATCTACTCCTGCTACTACACTAAATTAAGAATGGTAATTAAAGAGATGTTGAACATTATCAAAATTGACTACCAAATTCATTAATTTGGTAGTCAATTGTTTCTGATGCTTACCTCCTTGCTTAGCTCTGAATTCTTTGTCATAAATGCGGTAAGCTGTAGCATGAGCAAGAAGAGCTACGTAACTGCACTGATAGATGTTGGTGGCGTTCGGGTCGCTTACTCCAGGGGCCATGAAACCCATTTGGTAATCATTGTAGGCATACCTATAAAAAATTGACAACCAGAAACGTTAATTTATTTAATTCAAATATGTTTTGTTAAAAAAAAGGCCATTAAATAATCTTGAAGAATTAAAGAATAATTTAAAAAACATATTTGTGAAGTTATATCAATAAATTTTATATTTTTACCCTCCTAAACAGAACACGTGGGGTTCGTTGATTGTCAGCCAGTATTTGACATAGTCACCGAACAGTTCATAAGCGACTCGCGCATATTCACCAAACCATACGGCTGTTTGTGGATTCAACCATCCTCCATACTGCTCCAGGTTTTCTGGAAGGTCCCAGTGGTAGAGAGTGACTGCAGCCTCTATGCCATTAGCTTTGAGTGTCTAAAATTAAAAATGTCAAAAAATATATTATTATAATTAAAGAAATTAATCCCTGGAAAACTAGTCATTAATATTAATTTTTGTTGTATCATTTTAGCATTTCTTGTTAAATGTATGTTTGGTACCTTGAAATTTAAGTTTAATTTAGTTTAATAAATTAGGTATTTCTTACTTTAAGTAAATCTAGGTAATATTCTACTCCAGCCTGATTGGTCTCGTTTGCAAATCCATTCGGCAGAATTCTGGACCAAGAAAGGGAGAACCTAAAAGACACATCTTTAGTATTTAAAACTTATATTACCAAAAAGAACTAAAAATAGTGATAAAGGTAAACATAAATAATTACAGAAAATAAAGAAATATTCCAGCAAAGCGCTTTCGGTAAAAACCATGCTCGGGGGTGGCTCTGCGGAAGTGATTGGAGGGTAAATTGCAGCGTCCTTGAAAATTACGCGAAAATCGTTAGTCGGGGGTTTTCGGGGACACGAATTTAATTCTGGCGTACATGAAAATAAGCCGAATATCGTTACTTGGGGGGTTTTCGGGGTTGCCGAATTATATTCCGGCATTAGAATTACCCGGAGGTACAAATTATAAATTTAATATTTTTTTTTCTCTAGCTTTGGCCTTACAAACTAAGTGTTTTAGCCACAAATTTAATATTAAATTATGTTACACATTTTATAAAAACAATTGATTTGGAAATCTTTTCTGCCTTGAAACTGGATTTGAAAAAGCCGCCAAAGCTATCAAGAGAGTAGAGTATCGTTACCGTGGGGACCGCGCGGACAGAAATTTCCAATTAACAAAAAAAAGGCACTTCCAACCAGGCCGAGGATAGTGACGAGAAAGAAGATAAAGAAGGGGAAGAAGAAGAAAAGTTTAAAGAAGATGTTTAGTATTTAAGTTAAAAATTGAACTTGATGATGGATAATTCAATATTGATAAAAAGTAGAATATATTATTTAAATAAAGTATTATTTTCAATTAAGAGCACCTCGAGCGGCCCCGGGTAATTCTAATGTCAAAATTGAATTCGGCATCCCCGAAAACTCCCGATTTCTGGCTGATTTTCATGTACGCTGCAATTTCCCCCCAATTACCCCCCGGGCACCCCCGCAGAGCGAGCCCTGAGCGCCTTCGGGTAATTTTATTGCCAGAATTAAATTCGGCGCATCCCCGAAGACCTTCGAGTAACGATTTTCGAGCGATTTTCCGAGTTTCCAGTAGTTTTTATAATATTGCAAATAATTATGCAATTGCAAAATGCATTTATTGCACCAGAATGCATTTTTCGAAAAATGGCATAACCATACCAAATAAACTTTTTTCCTGAAAGCTTGTTAAACAAAATGCAGAAAACCGCATCTCGATATCTGCTGGCCTAAAAAAAATTTTTATTTCGGTCGATTTAGATCTAAATGCCCTAGACCAGGGTCTCAAACCCGCCCGAGGCCCCGCCGCGGACAGATTTTGTCCGGCCCGCGGAGAGCTAGCATACTTGAAAACTCCTTTTTAGAGAACAAATAATTTTATAGCAAATTAAATTTAGTTTACTGAAGTATTCTAATTTTATGTTGAATAATTATTAATATGACATCTACATTGATATGGTCATGGGCTAACTCCGCTAAATCATAACATTCTTGTAGGCTTATTGTTATTGTTTTTGTGATAAATTGGATAAAGAAACAGAATTGTAATGAGTAAAGACATGTATAATATGCAGAAAATTTAACTTCAGTATATAATAACTAACAAATTATTGAAATGAATCCAACTAACATTTTATACATTTTAAATAATCACATAACTTATAACAAACATAAGACATATAAAATACTAATGAGATTTATGTAATTGAGATTTTCCACTCACAATAGTTTGTAGTTGTGGACTAATTTTACTTGTACCAATTATTAAAAGAGATTTAAGATCTCATCAGTTAATTTCGATCTGTAAACATTTTTTGTGTACTTCATTTGGAGAGGTTTTCTCACACAAATAAGTATACCAAAACAGAAAACAGACCACGAGCAAATTTATGCAAATTATCAAATTGTGTCAGTGGAAGACTCTATAAAATTCCAACAAAGATGAGTTTTGATATTTGTTCTTAATTATATCACTGCATTGTAGATCAATCATTTCCATTTGAAGTTCCGGGCTAGGGTTTCAATGTCAGTATCAAAAGGATTCTGAAAAATCTTAATTTGATTCGCAATGGCATCAAAGTCCGAGAAACGAGTATCAAAATTTATCTTCAAAGCACTCAAAGTTTCGATTGCAAAATCGATAGGAAACTCAGTCTCAGTAGTGTGGCTGAATATTTCACATGTTTTAAAATGTGAAAAACATTTACTTCGTAGTTGTGATTGAAACAGTCTCAATTTCTTCCGGAATGATTTGATATTAGTGTATAAATCAGGAAGATGCTGGTTTTCTCCTTGCAATCCCAAATTCAGTTCGTTCACATGTTTTGTTAAATCAACATAGAATGCTAACTTCCACAGCCATGCGTTGTTTTGTAATTCAGTAAGAGGGCGATGCTTTTCATCGAAGTTCAAAAAAGCGCTGAAGGACTTTCCCACAACTAAGCCAGCGTACGGCAGTATGATAAGGTAAGTCAGTTTCTCCAATCCCTTCAATAAATTGTCGGAATTGTCGGTGATTCAGCCCAAAAGATCTGTTGATGAATGATACAATGTAAGACTAATGGTTTTGAACCAACGTCATTTTCTACAGCCTTTGACACAAGAGCGACCACTCCTTATCTTTCCCACTCATGTTTTTGCCTCCATCAGTTGTAATACATTTCAAGTTTTTCCATCGAAGGTTCTTTTGATTAATGGCCATTTCAACTCCTTTAAAAATATCTGTACCAGTAGTTGTGCCATGAATACTATACATATCAAGAAGTTCTTCGTGCACTTCATAGCTTTTATCTACTCCTCGAATATAAATCAACACCTGAGCAGTATCTGAACATCCGTTGACTCATCCAAGGCCAAAGAAAACCACTCAAAATGTCCATTTTGTCGAACAGTTGAGAGGATATATTTTCAGCGATGTTTTCACCCTTCGAGCCACAGTGTTTGCTGACATACTGACAGTTTTTAATAAATTTACCTTTTCAGGGCACATTTCTTCGGCTACTGCAATTATGCATTCTTTGATCATTTCTCCATCGGTGAATGGTTTACCACGTTTTGCAATTTCAAGACCCACACGAAAGCTGGCACGAGTTGCAGCCTCTTGTTCAGTTTTGAGTTTTGTAAAGGAAGATTGCTGCGATTTCAATCCGCGCTACATAGCTTCGAATTTTTCTGTCCGCAAACTTCCTGTATATTTTGAGTAATTTTGAAAATGTTTTGTTTCATAATGACGTTTAATGTTATATTCTTTGAGAACGGCTATGCTTTCATTGCAAATCAAACATAGCGCCTTGTTACTGGACTCAATTACGAAATACTGAATGTTCCACTGATCTTTGAATTTTCTGCATTCACTATAAATTTTTTCGCTTCTTTTCCATACTACTAATTCACACACAAAAGCAACAATTCAAATCAAAATACTGTTATAAAAATGTCTTAAACTTAAACACGCACAAACACGTTTTAAGGAGGTATGCAATATTTTATTTAACAACAGTGTCATAGGAACTGACTTGTGGTTGCGCCACTAGCCTTCTTATATATTCCAATTACTGCCATCTAGAAGTGAGTGGAAGACACCAGAACTTTCTCGAACCAACGAGATTATTCTGTACGTGCTATTAGCGCCATCTGTTAGCGATAGAAGGTACTACCTATTTCCGCTTGTGTCCACCAGATGTCGTGTCACGTTACTCCTCATGGCTCGTACTCTACGACTAATCTAGAAATTACAGATAATGACAGGAAAATTAATAATATGCAGTGTTGCCGTTTTGCGGACTTTAGTCCGATTTGCAGCCTTTTTTTTAAACGTTGTGTACTTTTTCGGACTTTTTTTTCATCAGTGGACTATTTCACTTCTTACCACCGGCAACAATGATAATATGGTTTTGGCCCTCGGAACTTACTGGAGTAATCAGTATGGCCCTAAGGCTGGAAAGTTTGGAGACCCCTGCCCTAGACTAATTGTAAAAGTGGTTCCTAAATTCAATGTTTGAATATCGCAGAGTTGACATCCCTAAAGGTTCTTATTAATACAACAATGCTCATTAAATTACCTGTAATGCTGGACATTCATGTCTTTCATTATTGCAATATCATCACGATACCTATGGTACATATCTGCCGCTTCATTGCCAGTTTTGCCATCAGCTGTCATGCCTAAAAATTAAAAACGAAATATTTTATTTTAAAATTTTAAACAAACCATTTAATAGTAGTCCATTTTTCTTTAAGAACGATCGAAAGCAAAAACAAATAAATAGTGGTGTCTTAAGTTTAGTAAATGGCAGTTTATTGACACCAGACCTAAGGACTTTTAAAGGGTAAGGAAAGATCTCTACAGACAAAAAGTTTTACAGTTTAGACAGTCTAGGGATGAAGAAATAAGTAAAGAGGGAATTTCGGTTCTGGCCAGGGTCTGAAAGAGTGTTAATAATGGAACCGGACCTGGGAGCCGCAGGGAGAAAAATATAAAAGTCCTTGAAACGGAAGCCATGAAGGTGTGAGAGTGGGAACAATTTTAAGGCAAACGTTAAATTTAGCATAATATAAGGATTTTTTAAAGGTTGAAAATTAAAATAAATTTCCTTTTGTTTTAAGTTATAACGCCCTACTCAGACCTATCCTCAAAAATACACAAACTGTCCTAAAATTTCTTCTTCTTAAAAGTGGCTACAGCCAAACTAAATGATTTTATGATAGAACACCTTTGATTTTACAGGATAATTTACTCATTAGTTTTACTTAAAAACACAACAACAAAAAATGTTATTTTTATATTAAAAAAATCAACGAAATTATCTAGAGATTTTTAGACAGATAAATTGATGCAACTGAAAGGCGCCAAATTTAAAATTTAAATTGTTTTTACCAGCAATAAATGTAAAAAAGTATATATTTACTGGAGGAATTGGAAAATCCTGTAAAAAAAGTATTTAATCCAAGTAGTGCAAGGACTCCTGCACATATATTGCAAGGTGTTTTTATTTAGAAGTTAGATATTACCAAAGGAAGCATAGGATTTCCCCTGAATTTGGATTTGTCAATGAGATATATATATATATATATATATATATATATATATATATATATATATATATATATATATATATATATATATATATATATATATATATATATATATATATATATATATATATATATATATATATATATATATATATATATATATATATATATATATATATATATATTAAATTTATTATTTTTTTTTTTTTTTTTTTATTTTTTAAAAAAAATAATTTTAATTTTTCGTTTATTTAGTTAAAAAATTTCATCAGAATATCTAAAAATATTTTTCTATTATTGTTTTAATTAAATGATGAATTTTGGGAAAAGATATTTTTAATTTTAAAGTAAAACTTACCCAACTTTTTTAAAAAATTACAAGCACTAGTTTCTCTACATTTTTTTCTGGGATATAATACGAAATTTTTATCTTTTTAAAAAAAGTTAACATGAAAAAAAACAATAAAAAAAATTTTAGATCTTACTATACATTAAAATGATGGAAAAATAAAAACAAATTTTTACAAAAACATAGGTCTGGTAGATATTTAAATTTAATTCAAAATTCCAATAATATAAAAGAAATGTGTAAATTCTTTTCAAGTTAAAAGTTATAGTGGAAATCATAAAAACAATTTAAAAAGTTCGGAAAATCCTAAAAAATTAACTATCCAATAAATTTTTTAACTGAATTAAAGAGAAAAATAAATTTCAATTTAACAAAGCATAAAATAATTTAAAATAAAAAATATTTCCCCATTCTCCCTGAAAACACAAAAAATAAACATTTTAAAACCTTACAAAAATCAAATTCGGAAAAACCAACAATATTTTAAAAAACAATACAAAAACAAACCACAAAGAAAACCCAATCAAACCAAATTTAATATACAAAATCGACTCCATGGGGATTGCACAAAAAAAATATATTGGTCAAAAACAGAATAATACTTAAAAAACAGAGTTAAAGAACATCAAACATGCATAAGTTTATCCTAACAGAAAACCGCATACCCTCTGTCAAACCATGTCTTGATAACTTCATATTTTACTTTGACAATTTGTTAATATTTTGTAGCATAAAAAAAAGAACTGTAAAATGCCTAAAAAACTAAAATATTTGTTATTTTAAAATTTATTACAAAAAATTATAAAGTAAACCGATTTTTGCAAAAAAACATCTGAATAAAAACCTAGGAATAAATATTTGGTTCATAGTTTAAAAGTAAATTGCAGTATTATACAACCACCGAACAAATGAAAAGATCTTGTATCAAAAGTTGGTAAGTGAAAAATTTACAATGAAAAATTTTTAGTATTTGATGATGGTTTAACATAAATAAACCGAAATGTAAGTAAACAGGAATTACTCCAAATGAAAAATTATATAATGATACTATCGTGTTACTATCCATAATAAATAATATGGAAATAGTATATATATATATATATATATATATATATATATATATATATATATATATATATATATATATATATATATATATATATATATATATATATATATATATATATATATATATATATATATATAATATTATATGTCGAACTTTTAGTTTTTAAGTGTTATGAAGTATACTAATGACTGACTCGGTCAAATATTTGATTACACATAAATGCTAAACATCTTATCTTAAATAATGTTGGCACCACGTTTTTCTAAACTTCCGAAGTCGTATTAAATTTTATGATCGTAGAACATTTGTATTCTTTATTTCTCGGTAGTTCTTTAATTTGTAGCTCATTAGTTCGAAACCTTCGCTTTAAATATCCTACAAAAACAGGCTTAAAATGTTATCTCGGGTTATCCAGTTAAAAATCCATAACGGGAATAAGTCGATCTAGAGAATTGTTTCTTAGACAGCCATGTAAATTGCGCATGCTTTTGGAAAAGAAGCATGCGAGGTATTTTATTACCCAGAGAAATTTTATTTACCAAATAAATGTAAATCCCCAAAAGTATAATTATTTAAACTGCATGATATGGACTCGACAATTGCCTTGAAAACTAACAGCTGATTAACTGCCAGTACGTGCTAAAATGATCTCCTGCAATATATTAAAGGTTAAATTTATTTTTATTGAAGTATTAAAATGTATATTTTATAAATATTTTATATATATATATATATATATATATATATATATATATATATATATATATATATATATATATATATATATATATATATATATATATATATATATATATATATATATATATATATATATATATATATATATATATATATATATATATATATATAATAGGCACTGATAAAATCCTCTTTTCTGAACATAAATCAAATAAACGCTGTTAATGTAAACTGCATTTTTATACAATTTAAGTTAGAAAAATATACGCTTTTCAATTGTTTCGCAAGTTGTACCACTGCTTAAAAATTCCTAGAAAATTTTATTGACTCTTTAAAAGTAAAAATATTTTTCTTTAAAATTTGTTAAAAATAACGACAAAGGAAACGATTGATCTTAAAAAATATGTTTTACTCTAAAATCTTTCACTTATGGTTTAACTAATTTTAAGAAAGAGAAAATTTAGGAAAGTTTGTTGCTGTTTTAAGGTTATGTTTCAGTGAGGCCTTATAACTTGAAAACTGAAAGTTTCTTATAAAATTTGACTTTAGAATGGTGATCAGCGCCCAAAAAAACTCCCGTATACAATATTTTAATAAAATCACCCGTGGGCCTGATAAGTAAAAAATTACCAAAATTGGTAAGACTAGACAAACTGGCCAGACTAACCAAAACACCCTTTGTGTATCAGTTACCCAATACTTTCATATGAGAAACTGTGTTGTGTGTTCTGCGACTACTGTAAAAATAATTTTTTAAACAATATGACTTACTCCATCCTCGATTAAGATAATAATCCCACCAACTTTCGCCTTTTCCAGAGGCATTCCATCCTCCTTCCACTTGATAAGCAGATGTACCCACACCAACCTTAAACCATTCTGGAAATTTTCTGTTGGTGATGTTTGAATCAGCAGCAAGAGAGCTAGTAGAAAAAATATAATATTCTAATGTCAATATTTTTTTTATATATTTTATATTTTCTTACCTTGCAATTAATCCAAGAAAAAGTGTTGTTGCTAACCGCCCCATAATGAAAATGATAAAATAACTTGTTGTTTAAAAAAATTACAAAAATTTATTTATGAGATTATTATGAGAATATGTTTACCTATAGAAACTAAAATGAAAAAATGTTTAAATATTTCAAGTATGTACTTATGAATTTTAAAATTTAAGTATTTTGTTATTAAACTAGACAAATGTAAGAATTTCCAATTCTAATAAATCCTAAAAACATATTTACTGTAAAAGGGCTGCCTGTACAGGGTGTCCCATTTCCGACACTTATACAGGGTCTTCCTAGTTGTTAGTGCTATTAATAATGTGTTTTGGGTGTGTTCTTTGTGAGTCAAACTTAAATTTCCGAATGACCTTTTATTTTTTTAGTTAAAGGAGATACAGAAAAATGTTTTATACAAAAGTTTCTTTTTATTGAATGTTGAATTATCTGCCGTTTTAAGAATAAGTATACGGGGTCAGGTAAAAAAGTTATCCGACCTTATCTAATCTTATTTTTAATGCAACACCCATTTGAATCTAATATCTCTATTTTGATTTGAATCTAAGAAGACAGGATATTAAATTATCTTTTTAAAAATATTACATACTATGGATAATAACTAATATTATCCATAGTATGTAATATTTCTATGAGATTTATTTAAACTTTATTACTTTAAACCACAATAGGCTATGATACAAAAGCTAATATCCTAGAACAACCATTTAAGGACATATTCCGACAACTGGAACATAATTTACAAACATAGGCTCTTTTATGAAGAGAGAGATTAAAAACCTATAATGAAGAAAGCAAGACAAATAAAAAAACAAGCGTGTTATGGTTAGTTGTGGTTAGTTGTGGTTAGTTGTGGTATATCCTGTGAATAGTAGTAGCTCAACTTTTATTGAAGTGAAAACTCCGTTAGCACTTTTTGTGGGTAATGAATGAAACTGAACCCTCAGGCTCGGCTATGCAATGCTCAGGATGCAGCCAAATACTAAAATATGACCAAATGCATAATGTATTTGTTTTTTATGAATCGATTCTTTTATCGCCTTAAATTTGAGATTTTTGGATATAAGATTGTGAAAGGTTAATAGGAAATCTCGTCTTGGTGAAGTTTTTACTTCTTGTCTTGTCGACTTAAACATACACCCTAAACCTCACTAAAATCTAAAACTTTAGGAACAAAAATTTACCTCCGCCAGAAAAATAGTAATATAAATATTTCCCTATATTGGTAATATTACCCAATATTTGCACCCTATACCTAAAGTCCAAAATTTCTGTCAGTGACTCATTTAATACCGGCCACCCAACCGACGAAGCGGCTAAATAAAAATCTAACACTAGCAAATGATTTTTAAGCCTATGATATACTTTTCCGCTTCAATAACAGTGAACCGGCCAAAAGTTTCATCGCCACGTTGTCATAATTCGCGAAAATAAGTTACCACTGTTACCAGCCAGCGATCGCACTTAAAATAGCACGCCAATATGTATTGAAATCATTGTTATCAAGAAGACAATAAAAGTGGCAACACACATTCCTTAGTTTACAACTTGAAGAGACTTGAAAATAAGCGTATCGACAGGGTTTTCGTGCTGTTCGATGATTTTATTTAGTTATTATTGATTATGGACAGATTTTGTAAGTTTAAATTTTAATTGCTATACAGTGTATTTTCTAAATATTATAAATTTCTAGTAATAGTAGTATATAGATATTGTTTTGTGCCAATTTTATTATAGTTTATCTTATTTAGTGTATATAATTGTATATAAAGATTTAGTGTTGTTAAGTGCTTTTAATTCAGTAAACTATGAATATTAACCAACCTTTAACTATTTATCCGCCTACAAAAAAAACTCAGTTAACGTTAAAAGAACGAATAATGGTTAAAAATGTTTACCATGGGATTCGGGAACGAAATCCAAAACTAACCACTTTGGATGCTGCAAAGATATGTGCAACTTTAACAAAAGTTTTTTCGCGTACGGTATTCAGAGTTTTAAAAGGCAAATAAACAATATTAGTAATTATATGGATACTGGAAAATGCGATTTTTTGCACACTCTCTACTTTCCGATTGTTAAACATGAATCAGAAGCTGTTTTTGGCCGCCTCTTATAGTATTTCAAAAATATAATAATTAAATTGTTTAATTCCATTTTACGACATATTTTTTTAAATTATGTCATTTGCACGAAAACATATTTAAAAAACTCATACTATCTTAATATTTATAAAAAATCACTCAAAAAGTACGGAAAAAACCTTAATTTTCAATAAAAAATAGGTAAAACGTTTACGTCCGAATTCAACTCGAAATTCTAAAAATGTTGACCTGTTGCCAAGTTGTAATAGTTTTCTTGATGACATTTTTAAAGGTATGCGAACCTTGCTTCACTCGGCCCGTAATGTAAAAATATCCTCGATATGGAAATCCTAAATATGGAGCTCGAAAGACCCAAAATAGTTAATGAATTCTACAAGCTGATGATCTCAGGGCTTTTGTGTTCCTTATGTAGTGGATATTTTCGATAAAGCAATGCGTGAAAATATCGTATTTAATATTGAATCTGCAAGATCGGTGGTGAATTGGCAAGTCGGTGTAACTTGGATTGTCTATCCTTCTGTTTTTACATATTTTTTAATTTATGTTAAAACTGAAATTTTATAATTTTTTTCATGTAGCAAAATAAAATCGAGGAAGGTAAAATTAAATTAAAAAATGTATTTTTTTTGGAAAACGTTGAGAAATCTGAAGAAAATATGACCTCAAAATAGGAGGTGTGCAAAATTAAGCAAAAAAATTACATTTTTTATTAATCCGAATAATACCAAAATAATATAGGCTTGTTACTAATTTAAAGGGTTGATGAAAATGTGAGAAAATAACTTTTGCTTGTAAAAAATATTTTCATGTTTTGACGAAATTTTATCATTTTTTTTTCTGAAATGCACACGCCCCTGGAATTGATTCCTCTGACCCCACACAACCCGGGACACTCTAAAGGCGAGCGATGCGTCATTGACAGAAATTTTGGATTTGAAGTATAGTAATGATGTGCGAAGATTGGAATTTTGTCACTGGTTTTTAAGTATATCTAACGCGGATCCTTCTTTTTACAAAAAAAAAAAATATTTGGTCAGATGAACCTCAAATAATAACAAGTTGCGGTATTCTTAACCGACATAATAAAACTCGTTGGAACTCTACAAATCCCCACATGGTACGACCTGTCGTTAACAGGGTCATTTTAAGTTAAATTTAGATTTTTTTAAATTTCAAAATTAACTGGTCTATCGCTGTTTTAAAAAAAGTTTAAATGCCGATAGATATCTAGATATGCTCCAATCAAACCATTTTCATATCCTCGATAATGAAGTAATAGATATTTACTTTCAACAAGAATGGCACCCCTACCCATAACGCTCTTAAAATATATTTATAAGAAATATTAAATCTACTCCAAAAAAGAATTAACATTTTTTTTTATATCTGCACCAAATTAACCCACAAAAACAAAAAAAAAATTGGGAACGAAACAAATTGGTGACTTGCAATTTTTTTGACGTCGCTGCCAGTAAAGCCATCGAATGTAAAACTACAATTTTTTTGACGTCGCTGCCAGTAAAGCCATCGAATGTAAAACTTACTAGAGAATAGAAACGAAATATGCAAAACAAATTTTACAACGCAAATAACTACACCAATGTTTTTCCTGGACTTGTTTGAACTTGTCTGTACTTGCATAAGCATACATTTGTATGAATGGTCTCAGATATCAAGCCGACAGAACTCTCAGCGCTTAGCTCAGCGCTCCGAACAACTGCCTCTTCTAACTGCTGTATTTTTATAATGGCTTTGAATTTATAAACAAAATCAATTTACCACCATATTCTAGACATATTAAAAAACAATTTACGCAAAATATATCGAATTTTTGAATCTACCAAACCCAAGAAAATTAAACCAGAGAATCACCATTAAGTTAATCTTGATAACGGTGGCTGACTTGTCACCGAAACCTAGATAAGTATTGAAAGTTTTTTGGTTTTTTGGAGGGTTTTTGTTTTTTTCTGTTTTAGGCGATCTGCCAGTTTAAAAATAATTTAATAACGGCTATTTAGGCGGTGGGAGATGGGCGCCCCCAAAGGGCGAATACCGGGGGGGCCCAAAAATTGCCCATGATTTTTTTTTCATTAGTTATCAATACTGTAGTCATATTATTTTTTTATCGACAAAATTAATAAATACATGTAATATAAGTTTTAAATCAAATATGTTGTTGCATATTATTTAATTTGTTAAGTATAAATTTCGTTTTATAAGCTTGCTAGACAGTATTTTTTGTAAACCGATTTTATTGTTGAGAAAATTTATTATTAATATAATCATCCGGAAATAAGGATGTATATTTAAATTTAAAAATTTAACATTTCTTTTAGTCGATTTCTGACAAAACAGTTATGTTTTGTGAATCATGTCTCTTTCAAATAGGGGCTACTATTTTATATAAAGAAAATAAAATTTGACACAACTTCCCCCAAAAATTGGTATTTTAAAGAAACGAAATTCTCGAATCAAAACTTTAAACCTACTACTTTGCACTTAATTTTGAAAAATTTTCCCGGGAAACCCCGGACTCCCATTTTCTTTGGGGGGGGTTTTCCATACTTTCCAAACCCCTCAGTGTGTGGGGGGGGCGCAATGTTAAGCCCCCCAAAGGGGGCGGCCATACCTAGATACGGTCCTGGTTAATAAGGATGAGCACCTCACTCAGTCGCTATACTCCGGGACCAGGACCGAAGCGGTCCCATTATTTAAAAACATTCCTGGCGAGTCAACCCAACAAAAACTTATTAACAATCTTTGGTTTTCTTTTTTTCCATTTGCCGGTATTTTTCTTAAGGAGTTATTCTTGTTTAGAAAGTTAAAAAAATCGATTTTTTTTAAATATATTTTGACAGTTTAGATATTATCCGAGAATGTTTGCTTAAAAATATTTTTTGAAATTCTTTTAAAAGTCATAGCTTAAGCTATTATTCGGGCGCAATGAAGTTGGATTAGAAAGTTAAAACTTTAAACGCGTTTTTCTCAAAACTACTTTTTTCGAAACATTTGTCACAAAATCTAAACTTTTAATTGGCATATTTTTTTAAAAGTTAGCGTAAATTTTTTTCCTATTTCAAAAATGACAAAAAATAAAAAAAATATTTTTTACTATTTTTAGAAAGTCGAAAAAGTTAACAAATAACTGAAAACAACAACTTCCCCTTTTTTTGAGAAACTGCCATTCTGCGAATCTTTTTTTCATTTTTTTTTACCTGCCATAATGACATTTGTACTGATAAATAATCTACCCTTTTTTATTTTTTTAATGACCAGAAGAGGGGAAATCGTGACCAGATGGTCACGCTCTTTTTTTCACCCTCTACTTCAACAGCGTGTAACTTAAATTACTTTTTTTATTTGTATTTATTTATTAAATTTTAGATTCTTCGCAGTTTTACAGTGTATTACCTAAGTTTTTAAAAACACCCTGCTAAGTTTAATTCTTTAAAATAATAAAAAGTTGGATAAGAAGGTAATTTTTATTTATTTGTTTTACAAAATACAAAAGTTAAATTAATCTACACACTCATCTACCAAACAATATGTTTTAGCCACTTTTTGGTACCATTTGCCTGATGATCTGAAAGTTCTTGTGCGGTTTGGACTGTCAAAGTCAACCTGGATGATTCCAAATCTTTGACTGAAAAAAAGGAATATTTTTTAATCATCATCATACATTTTTATCCCTAAATTAAATTCTCCTAATGGATCAAAAAATTTTTTTTATTCAAATTACCTTATTTGTTATCAAATTAATGTATCCAAAGGAGGTGGGTAAAATTTGCTTTTATATATATATATATATATATATATATATATATATATATATATATATATATATATATATATATATATATATATATATATATATATAATTAATATATATATATATATATATATATATTATATACTAATATAATAAAGTTCAAGTTTTAATTTACATCTACATGAATTGAAAAAAATCAGAATGGCAATACCAAAACTTTAATGTATCTTTTATATTTTGCCATTTTATTAAAATTATAAGATGCGCTTTGTGCACCAACATATTTTTTTTTAACGTTTCCTTGAAGGTGTTAGACAATGTAATGGTTTCAATAACACTAGAATCTTGGACTTCCATTGTCTTTATTTGTTAATTGTTACACAACGTTTCGGTTAGTTATGTATCTCCAACCGTTTTCAAGTGATAACTAAAAACTACTCCTAAAAGCTACGACTTATATACTATCCCTTGTTTACCGAAGCTTGACCGACTTTTCACGGTTCAGTAACGGCTGCCAGATATTCGAAATATCGATGCTAGGCTTGCTAAATACATTTTTTGTTGTTTAAAATTATTACAGCTTCTTTGAATTTTCTTTTCTTCCAGTGGGTTTCTTTATAAATAGTTCGGTATACAGAAAGCCTACCCACACTGGACAATATTTACACCAGAATTCTAACCACTCTAACGAAACCAAACAGGGGGTTATACGTACTTTATATAATCGTGCAGTGATCTTATGTAACAGTAGGGAATCACTGCACGAGGAAATGGATAACATAACTAGGGATCTTAAGCAGAACGGATACAGCGAGAGGCTAATAAAGGAAACAATCGAAAAATAGCAAAATAAGACAAGAAACTCTAATTTGAACCAAGACCAGACTGACCAAATATTTATGACAATTCCATATATTAAAGGAACTTCGAAAAGATTCGCAGAATCGCGAATAAGTATAATATTAAAACGGCGTTTAAATCCCAAACTACTCTAAGAAGTATTCTTACTAAGACGAGACCAGACAACAATGTTTCAAATAAGGACTGTATCTACCAAATTTCCTGTGAATGTGGTGAGGTATACATCGGGGAAACAAAGAGACCACTTGAAGTTAGAGTTAAAGAACACAAAAAACATACGGAACGAGGTGAAACGTCGAAGTCAGGGATTGCCGAACACGCTTGGTCAAAACAACACCGCATACAATGGTCGGAGGCAAAACTATTTATAAAGAAACCCACTGGAAGAAAAGAAAATTCAAAGAAGCTGTAATAATTTTAAACAACAAAATGTATTTAGCAAGCCTAGCATCGATATTTCGAATATCTGGCAGCCGTTACTGAACCGTGAAAAGTCGGTCAAGCTTCGGTAAACAAGGGATAGTATATAAGTCGTAGCTTTTAGGAATAGTTTTTAGTTATCACTTGAAAACGGTTGGAGATACATAACTAACCGAAACGTTGTGTAACAATTAACAAATAAAGACAATGGAAGTCCAAGATTCTAGTGTTATTGAAATATTTTTTTTAATTTGTAATATCACACTTTTTAAATTAAAAAAATATATCAAAAAACGTGTAAAACGGAAAAAATTCAATAAAAAAAGCTAGTTTAAAGGTTTTTTTTGGTACTTGCCATTCTGATTTTTTTACCAATTCATTGTAGATGTAAATTAAAATACTTGGACATATTATAATTATAATAAATTGGCCTAAATTAAAATTTTGAATTTCCACAAATATGATGGGTAAAAAAGGCAGATCTTTATCCACCTTCTTTGACAATTCAAATACAGAATTTGGTTTAAAATATTATAGTCTGTGGATTTTAATATCGTTAAAAGCAAACTCACGTGTATCCCTGTGCCCATTCAAAGTTGTCCATGAAACTCCATGTAGTGTATCCAACAACGTTGACTCCATCTTCCAAAATAGCGTCTAACATATTACTTAGGTAGCTCTATAAAAAATAACATGAGTACAGTTTACAGACAAACAAAAAGATGTTTTGGGAAATAAAATTTAACAGCAACCACCAGTACAATATTAAAAAAAAAGGTGCGTAGAACTTAAAAAACCAAAAATCTATACGTTTTTTTAATGAAAAAAATAGTCAAAAAAGGCAGTTCTTTTTAAAGTGAAAAATTTTAATTGGTATTTAATCGCGTTGCTGTTATTTTTTTTTATCATGGGACAATCCACGAAGGCTGATGCCTAAGTACTAACGTACCGTGGGTGTCTTTAGTGTGGTAAGAGGGAGTTTGTTCACACAGGACTTAAATTTTTGGAGATTGGGAGAAGAAGGAAAAACTTCTGCGGGCAGCAGGTTCCATAGTCTTGACACTCTAGGGATGAAGGAACGAAAAAAGCGGGAAGTTCGGGGCCTCTCTAACTGAACTGTAAAAGGATGCATAAAAGTTGCACTACGTGTTGCTCTGTTGGGAGCTGCCAGAGAAGGAATTATACTGGCCAATTCCTCTGAGCAGAAGCCGTGAAATACCTATAGAAGAGCGACAGATCCCCTACAGCTCGACGGTGGGCAAGAAGAGGAAGCCTTTCTGTGAGCGTTGGATCATTAATAAGACGAACGGCTCTTCTTTGAATGGAGCTCCAGAATGCTAAGTGTTGTAAGAGACGCCATTCCCTAGACATGAGAACAATATTCTAAAGAGGGTCTGATTTGGGATACATACAGAGTGTACAGATTGGAAGAAGAGAAATATTTTCTGGCTCGGAAGAGGAATCCAAACTTTTTTGAAGCTGCCGAGGCTATGGATGAAATGTGTTTGTGCCAGTTGATGTTATTCTCAAAAGTAACGCCGACAAGATTAAACGACTTTTTGCTCTGCAGAACTTGGCCGCTCATATGTAAGGGATAAGCATTGGCAGACTTTTTTCGCGACAGTGAACATGACTGTGTTTTCGAGGCATTAAACTGAACAAGATTTTTGGCGCCCCAATCCAAGATAAGTTTGAGGTCTTGTGAAAGTGATATCTGCATTGACCTGCGCTTGTTTTCAAAATCAGAATTACATGGTGGCTTAAGAAATTGAATACTAGAGTGCACTATCGTCAGCAAAACTATAAATGGGATTGATTGTGGAAGAGAGAAGATCGTTAATGTGTAGAAGAAACAGCGTGGGTGCCAGCACCGAGCCCTGGGGCACCCCAGCATTAATTTGGTAGAAGCTGGAGGAATGACCATCTACACTAACTGATATACGTTGATTAGAAAGGAACCAAGAGCAAAGCTTAGGTGGAAGACCATAACAAGGAAGTTTATTAAGAAGCCCATGTTAATATGACTCTTGTAAATAATTAAAATAGTAATTTACGTTATAAGGCCAATTTTGTTTTCCACGCGATTGATCGTAAGTTAAGAAAAATATCTACAAGTGCCGAGAAAATGGTGAAAGTTACTTTGCAAATTTGTAAGTTTTTTCAAATTTTTTAAGTTTATAATAAATTATTTCTTTTCCAAACAATGCGGATTTTAACTATCAAATATTTAATTTTCAATTTTTAATTAAAACTTAAATATTTTTATAACAGCCAAATGAAATGCCAGCAAACAGGTATTTTTGAAAAGAGAATAAACAAACCTTTTCTTCCAAATAGAAATATGCAGGGAATTTTATTTAAAAAAAGTTGTCATTCATTTTTCTTAACTTTTTAATGTTCAGTTGTTTCTTTCCTTATGCTCAAAAGATATTAGATGAAAAACTATGTAACTTGTATACAAGAAGTTTTTTTTTCTTTTTTTAGTTATTATAGATTAAAACCATTTACATTTACGGTATCATATTAATCAGTGATGCCTTTGAGACAAGAGATTCTTGTCTTGTCGCCTCCTCTTGTTTCTCTTGAGGTCTATGCTACTGACTTTAATATAATACAGGGATGCGCAAAAGTCCGGAATAAAATTAATATCTTTTTAACCAGTAACTTAGGAAAAAAACGCTGAAATACGTCAATTGATTTTAAATTTTACGCATTTTTTGGCAATAAAATGAAATATTTTTTTTCAACCCCTTAGCTGCAACCCTTCCCAACTTTTTTTTTTCAAATGCAAACCTATGTCGTGTATGAGCTCATTGAAAAGCTCGTAAAAAATGGGATCTGACCATACCCTTTTTTTTTTTTAAACTTATGTGGTTACCAGGAAATGAGAAAACTCTTTAAAAACAAAAAGTTAGAAATACCTACTTAGTGCTATCTACGGGTGAATTAACGTTGCAAATAAACAAATAAAGTGGCATTCAGCATTGATGATGTACACTGCTCAACAATTGCTAAGGATCATCAGTACCTAGTTCCTAAAAGTTTAGAAATTTTAAGAACAGACCAACCTGGGCAGGCAGCACAACAAATTTTATTGATTATGTGTAAAACTGATAACGTAATCTAGCATCAACATTCTTTGGAATTTATTTCTTCAGAAAAAAATTACACATAAAATTAGTTATAATCCCAATCAATTGTTGAGCAGTGTACTTCAAAAAGAGAAAAAGGTTGTTACATTTTTGGTACCAAATTTAATGCCCTAATAAGAAATTTTTTTTTGACTCAGTTTTAAAATTGTGGCATTTCTGGGTAAAATTGAAATCTGTTTAGTTTATTAATTGTGTACCTTCAAAGTATTCTTTTTTAATTTGCCAAACAAAAATGGTATTGTCAGAGAGGCAGCGTATCGAAGTCTTGATATTGTTGGGATGTGGGGATAGAATGCGGAGTCAAAGTGAAGTGTGTACTTTATTTAATGCAAAATATCCGGAAAATCACATTTCCCTGGCTACTGTGAGTAAGATCTTACACAAATTTGAAGAATCTGCCCAGAAGTGGCCGGCCACATGTTTTAGACGAAGATCAAAAATTGCATCTCTGCAGGAAGATCCACATTTGTCAACGGTTTCATTAGCCCAAAACAATCCTGCGTCTAGACGTACGATTGGGAGGTTTTTGAAAACAGAAAAATACCACCCATATAAGGTATATCTTGTCCCAGAGCTCTTGGAAGATGACTATGACAGGCGTTTGCAATTTTGTGAGGAAATTATGAGGCGATGTGACGAGAATAATGGGTTTCCACTGAACATACTCTTTTCGGACGAAGCTACTTTTTATTTAAATGGAGTAGTTAACAGGCACAATTATTCATTCTGGAGTCAGTAAAACTCACACTGGATATGCGAAGCTCAGAAAGTAAATGTATGGGCAGGCATCATCAACAACATAATATTAGGGCCATACTCTTTTTACGCTTTGAATTAGTGCATGCTTTAGCTGTTATGTTTCCCAATGGAGCAGATGCAGATATCCCCACTGAAACACTTTGGTTCCAACAGGACGGCGCTCCCCCATATTTTGGTATTAACGTCAGAGAATATCTCGATGAAATATTTGCAGGACGCTGGATTGGACGACGTGGTACAATTGAATGGCCGCCACGATCCCCAGACTTAACGCCATTAGATTTTTTTTTTGGGATATCTGAAAGACAAGGTTTATCAAAATAGGCCGGCTAATATTGAAGATCTAAAAAACAGAATTAGAGTGGAATCACATAACATACCGGCCAAGGCCATTCGGAATTCCGCAGACGGGTTTTACCATCGCCTAGGAGCCTGCCAAGTAGGGGTGGAGGGCATTTTCAGCATCTGTTACGTTAATTCACCCGTAGATAGTAGGTATTTCTAAGTTTTTTGTTTTTAAAAGAGTTTCTTCTCATTTCCTGGTAACCACATACGTTTAAAAAAAAAAGAAAGGGTATGGTCAGATTCCATTTTTTACGAGCTTTTCAATGAGCCCATACACGACATAGGTTTGCATTTGAAAAAAAAAAGTTGGGAGGGTTGCAGCTAAGGGGTTGAAAAAAAATATTTCATTTTATTGCCAAAAAATGCGTACAATTTAAAATCAATTGACGTGTTTTAGCGTTTTTTTCCTAAGTTACTGGTTAAAAAGATATTAATTTTATTTCGGACTTTTGCGCATCCCTGTATAATAAGTATAGTAGGTACTATGATTAATCATGGTTTTTGAGTGTCTAAATATAAAAAAATATACAAAGTGCTACTAAATTTAGGCTTTATAAGGAGGTAAATTTGTCATCATTTTAATAATTTTAAATTAATTTGAAATCTTTGCATTTTAAACAAAAATATGTAAAGAGTGCTTTTATAGATAATGGCATTTTCCGTTAAAGTCGCATGTTCTAAACAACTATTTATAAAAAACAACAAATTGAAATTTTTATTTTTATTAAATTTTTGCCCACAAATTTTTGAAGGGCAAGATAGGCATTGCATCACAAAAAAAAGTCCCGTCAAACCTTTTAAAAGAACGTCGCTTATGTGTAGTATTGTTTTTTGAATTTTAACTTTTTATTATTTTTTGCGATTTTTTTTAATCAGATTATTTTTATTTTTAATAAACAAAAAATATTATAATTTAACAAAAAGTTATTTAATAACAGTATTTTAATCTTAAAATATGTACATTTATTTTTGAGTACAGGCAAGTATTTCCTAAAAGGACATACATGAAAATATAGACCATACAATCTATTCTATGGTTAAAATAAATGTGTCCTAAAAATATTAATTGTTTTACCATAAAATCTTTTATTTTGTTAGTAACCAGTTTTAAGAAGGCGGAATTTTAGAAAAGTTTGTGCAATTTTGAGGTAAGATCAAAGTGGGAATTCATAACACAAAAACCAGAAGGTTCCGACAAAAATTGACTGCGGATTTATATTCAGTGCCCCAAAAAATTTAAATTTAATCGGCAATGGGCCCAATAAGTAAAAAATTACCCATACTTCATACTAACCTCGAGAGAAACGTCAGCATCACCGATGATATAACATTAAAAATTATAAAAAAAATATTTAAACTGAAAAAAAGTCTTACCTGCAAGTAGTCTAGGCGACCTTGGTCATCGAGTTCAGCGATTGTAGCCCATCCGTTTTCGGTAACGACAATGGAACCGGGATTGTAGTGGGTCCACACATAGTTTAATAAGTTCCTCATACCTAGAAACAATTCCATAAATTATTAACACTATTTTTACTAGTGCCGAATGAACCCTCTTGCATTTTGATCTGAAAACACGTCAAATTTCTTTTTTGTCTATTAAAAAACCACCTTCCAAATATCTTTTTTAAAAAAAAATTAGTTTCGGCGTAATAACGATTAAAGTTCACTCCTGGTTCTTTTGATTTGTCATCAGATCAAAAAGCTGTGTGACAACACCAAGGAAGTTTAAAGGTGTATGGAAGCCCAATACTATGGCCCATTGGATCAAAAAATGTCCAGCCCAGTATAAAAATAACTGTCAGAGTTGGCCCCGCCGATTCTGCGCAATAACAAAATTCCACGAAATAATTTTATGTGTTCCCGACTTACACACTGATAAATCAGTGTGTAGTTAGGCAACACATTATACTTTTATGAGAGCCGTAATAGTCTTTGGTTGTATAAGGTTTTTGGATCAAGGGCGCGCGCGGCGCGTATGAAACTATATCCGCACTGTATCGTCAACCGTCGTCGTCTCATCATTCGTCAGTCGTCGCCGATTGTTTTGCTTTGTGTGAGTACCTTTATTTTGTGGTTGCAGAAGTTTTTTGGATTGATAAAAACCTTCCTATTTTAGTGATTAGAGTTTATTAAATTGTGACTATAATTTTGTGTTTATTGTTTGTTACTTATAATATAGTAACAAAATGATTAGAGGTTGTCAAGAGGTCTTGCAAATCCAAGGGTAACATACCCGGCATTTTTTACTTTAGGTAAGTATTTCTTAAATTTAAATTAGGTGCTTCTTAACGTTAGGTAACCAAAAAAATAATAATATATCAATTATGAATAATAAAATAATGAAAAATTTTATAGGAAATAGCAGTGAGAAAAGTAAGGCAATCTTAACTATCTTTTAGATAATTTCCACAATGTTTGTGTATTTCTGTGGATTATTAAAAAGAAATAAGGTTTTTCATTTAAAGGGACTTTTTTTTTCATTTAATAATTTAGTACATTCTTTTTAAAAGATCAAAATTATTAATTACTAGGCAACCCGGCAAATTTTAATATATACAGGTCCCTCTAATTGAATGAAAGAAAGTACAATTTTATGCTAAAGTTCCTTTTTGCTTTTTTTGTATTTGTTTACAAAGAAATTGGATTTTTCGTTTCTTAAACTTACATTATCAACTTTTTTTAAACTCGACATACTGTAGACACATAATATTTAACGGATACTGTTACAATGGATACCTAGGTACCAAAGGTTACTAAACATTTTTAACCACTGTTATTCTATCTCATGAATGTTTGTTATTAGTGAAAAGTATATGCCTAAAAAGCAGTTATAAAATTTTTCACTTTTTAATGTACAACCAGAATCTTAGGATAAGATTAAACTGATTTACACTATCTTGCCCTTCTTTTATCCAACAAAATTGGTGATAAGTACATGAAACTATCATACAATGCTTGAAATTTATTTTAAAAAAATCTTGTTTTTATTTATTTACAAAGATTTTTGGTAAAAAAAACAAAACTTACAAAAATATCGACCATTTAAATAGAAGGCTTTTTCATATTATATCAGATGATATAAAATCCAATATTACACAATAATTTTAAATATTCAATGGTAATATGTTTAATAACCAACAATTTTGTGCAAAAAAACAGTGAATGCTTGAATTTGACATTTGATGATGTCAACTTTATAGATAGTAACAAAGAATTATGGAAGCTTCGGCTCTGACCTACTATTCATTGCGCAAACTCCGCGGGGCCAACCCCCCTATTCCCGCTGCCCTGCACGCCTGGACAATTTTGTTCTACAGTATTGGGCTTCCATACACCTTTAAACTTCCTTGGACGACACAAGTATTGCCGAGTTTTGGTTTTTTTTTTTGGCTACGGTAATTTATTTTATTTAGCTCGACAACAAAAATCCATCGCGCTTTTTTATTCGATTTAAGTGGGTTTTCTAATTTAGAAGTTTCAAAAAATTAATTTTTCTATTGAACTTTTCAATAATTTATATTATGGAGGATATATGGGCAAAACAGTTTTCAAAATTAGATCAAACAAACATCATTTATAAAATAGATTGCCTTGATTGTCCAAAAACCTATATTGGACAAACAAAGCAATATTTAAAAAATAGAATAAATGAACACAAAAACAAGCATAAGAAATATTAAAGATAATTCACAGCTCTCGCTAATCATGTAATAGAAGAACTACATAATTTTAATTTCAAAAATGTTCAAATTCTAGATTACGAAACGAACTATAAAAAAAGAAACCTAAAAGAAATGATTCATATCAAAAAACAAAAAATACTGTAAATTTTAGGACTGACACTGGTAATCTAAGTATCGTCTATAACGACCTAATTACAGGATAATAAATGCAAATTCTTACCACCTATTAGGGCTGGAAAGCCCAAAGTTATGTACAGTTAGGGGTAGACCCAACATTTATAAAATATACTCTATTTTTCATCACTAACATCTAAGATGTAAAGCGTAATAGTTTCATCGTTTAGTTTTTAAGTGTTTGGTTTTTATCTTTATTTTGAATTTTTTAAATCTTATTAGATAGTGTAAGTTTATGAAAGGCAAAAGGTATGTAACTTTATATTTGTTTCTTTAATTAATTTTTTATATTTTGTTTTTGTTTCCAATTGTATATATAAAGACATTAAGAACATCTTTATTGTTCTAGATTCTGATGATGGTTTAATTGGAAATAAACCGAAACGTCAAAGAAATAATTTAATTTTATTTCAAATTAATTTAAAAAAAAAATGACCGAAAAACCCAGGAGAATTAAAAAAATTATTAATTTAATAACACGGTCAGAAAACAAAACTATATATATATATATATATATATATATATATATATATATATATATATATATATATATATATATATATATATATATATATATATATATATATATATATATATATATATATATATATATATATATATATATATATATATATATATATATATATATATATATATATATATATATATATATATATATAATTTTTTGTCGCAGGTTCTCACGAGTAAAATGTGTTAACGTTTTCTTTCGGTAACTCGTGTGTTGTTGTCCTGAAAAGGACAGATTGTTTGCTGACGTTTCGGCAAAATCACATTTGCCATTATCAAAGCTTAGAAGCTTACTGCTAATTGCATCCTGGGTGTAGTCGCTTATATCTTGTCCTGGGCAGGCGTCACGGTTGATTGGTTTTTACCTGTCTGTCTCGCTCGGCTGCGTGTTATCGGGCCTGTTGTCGTCGACGGGTGAGGGCTATTTGTATGTTGTTTATTTTCTCTGGTAGGTCTAATTAAAGAATACCCTTATTATTCCTATATTATCCGAGGAAGGAAAAGAGGCATATATATATATATATATATATATATATATATATATATATATATATATATATATATATATATATATATATATATATATATATATATATATATATATATATATATATATATATATATATATATATATATATATATATATATATATATATATATATATATATATATATATATATATATATATATATAATTTTTTGTCGCAGGTTCTCACGAGTAAAATGTGTTAACGTTTTTCTTTCGGTAACTCGTGTGTTGTTGTCCTGAAAAGGATTGTTTGCTGACGTTTCGGCAAAATCACATTTGCCATTATCAAAGCTTAGAAGCTTACTGCTAATTGCATCCTGGGTGTAGTCGCTTATCTTGTCCTGGGCAGGCGTCACGGTTGATTGGTTTTTACCTGTCTGTCTCGCTCGGCTGCGTGTTATCGGGCCTGTTGTCGTCGACGGGTGAGGGCTATTTATGTTGTTTATTTTCTCTGGTAGGTCTAATTAAAGAAAATAAACAACATACAAATAGCCCTCACCCGTCGACGACAACAGGTCCGATAACACGCAGTCGAGCGAGACAGACAGGTAAAACCAATCAACCGTGACGCCTGCCAAGCACAAGATATAAGCGACTACACCCAGGATGCAATTAGCAGTAAGCTTCTAAGCTTTGATAATGGCAAATGTGATTTTGCCGAAACGTCAGCAAACAATCTGTCCTTTTCAGGACAACAACACACGAGTTACCTAAAGAAAAACGTTAACATATATATATATATATATATATATATATATATATATATATATATATATATATATATATATATATATATATATATATATATATATATATATATATATATATATATATATATATATATATATATATATATATATATATATATATATATATATATATATATATATATATATATATATATATATATATATATATATATATATATATATATATATATTATATATATATATATATATATATATATATATATATATATATATATATATATATATATATATATATATATATATATATATATATATATATATATATATATATATATATATATATATATATATATATATATATATTATTTCTCATATTTTATGTCCAAAGGTTTGCGCAGCTATGCTCCCCCAAATAAGCCCTGTCACTGTTTTGTAATAAAGAGTTTTAAAGTATACCTTCTGGATAAGAATACAACCAAGTGGCAACTGATGGGGTCCAGTCAGGGTCAACGGTATTTCCAACACCTCTGTCCAGCCAGTAGCTTGGTGTTCCGATTGCTGGTTCATCAATAGCATAAACAAGTTCACCAGTGTACCTGGATAAGAGAAAGAAAAACACCGAATTACAATAAAATAAGGCAGTGGATATTCGTCCACACAGTGAACAAATAATATTTTTATTATTATTCGTCCACACATATAGACCTAGGGTGTAGTATACAACTACATTGAATATTTTTGATAAATTGAACCAACGTAAGTAGTTTATCTTTATTTACTGCTACCTTCTTAAAAAATACCGTTTTCAACCTCTAAATAAGAGTAGTAAACAGCACTTGACCTCCCTGTTCCAGCCCAGCATGCCAATTAATTTATGTCTTGTCAATGTCAATGCCTTAAGTAACATCAAATCTTACGTTATACTCTAACAATTGTAATACAGGGGTTTATCCAAACAATTAAAACCACAATTTAATAATAGATCACAAAATTCAAAGATATTTTTAATTTGTGTGTTGTGCATTTCCTCCCTTGGATTTTAATACCCTTTTTATTCTATTATCCGAGGAAGGAAAAGAGGCATTTTCCTCCCTTGTAATGTAAATAACTATAAGGGTCAACTAAATTTCCCAATAAACATTCAAACTTATTTTTTCTTTCGCAATTAAACTCATTAAATTTGGTCATCTCAATCAACAAAATTATGACTTTGACGCATGTCACAGTGTCAGTCACATCTGTCTTGCTTCAGAATCCGTTCCGTCCTAACATATATTTGTTGCCGTCAATACTTTCCATTTTTGACTTAATATCGGACCGGTGATTTTGCGCTGACAGATTTATCGTTTCTATTTTTCGTTTAAAATAATGGTTTTTATCAATTTCTTTGAGTTCTGCTTTAAAATTTAAATTTTTTTAACCAGAAAACATTCCTTTCAATATATTTTTTACAATAATTGTATATTATGCTAAATAAAGCATAAGTAAGTTTATTTTTGTTTTCATTATTTTTTGTCCATAATTTTTAACGAGTTTTTCTGGCTCTTAGCCTTGATATGTGTAGATAAATGTGTATTATCGATTATCGATATAATTTTCCAGATCTACTTAAAATCTATAAATTTTTATCTTTATCGTATTTTTAAGATCCTTTGACTTACATGTTAAGTCCAAAGTAATCAAATGTACCCTTGACATATTCAATTTCTTCAGGGGACCATGCGGGCAATCTGGATTTACTCAAGCCTTCGAGTTGACTTCTTTTGCCGATTCTGTCGATCATGATCTGGGGCCAGTCACCGATGTAGACTGGGTTGGCGTACCAACCAAGCTAATTAATAAACAGAAATATTAAAAATAATAATAATATTAATAATAATAAAAATAATAATGCTTTATTGTCATATAGAGTGGATTAAACAAAAAGTTTTCATAACTTAGTGTTTTTTTAAGATACGTCCTGTATATTTAACAAATTAAAATGGTAAATAATTTTGCAACTTACATTAAACTGGGTCTCCCATTCAGCTGCTTCAACGTCAGCAGGGCTATCCGACCTGGCTTTGTTTGAAGTAGCATCAATTACCAAACTGACTTTACCTAAAAATAAACATTCCTCCTTTTTTAAAAATTTTTTTCTTGAAAAAAATTTTTTTTAAAACCCATGCCAAAAATTTTACTTTAAACAATTCATGCACTGCTTTGCCTACATAAAATTATCCAGCCAAACATTGAAAAGGAATAAAACGCTCTAAATTCTTATATTGAGCCCCAAAAATTAACATATTCTTAATTTTTTTTTACACATGGATTTTATACAAGTTAAAAACGACTGTTTTTCGTGGCCACCTTTATTATAATTTCGTATCAACATCAGCAAGACTATACTATTCTTTTTATCAAGTTACCTATTTACGGCTTTTTTACCAGCTACCATTTCTGTAATTTCGCGAATATCTGCCAAATTATGCGAATTTGAGAAAGTTTTTGTTGAGACAAAAAATGACGATCACTCAAAATCTACAAAAATTGTCCCTATCATTTTTTCGCAACACCAATATTTTTCCCTAAAACGGCCGTCGAAAAATCCATAACATTCCACACTGGATAGATGTGGTAGTTTCTTACCGAATTTCTGGTCCACGGGTTTGGAAATGCATTGTTGAAAAATTATTGGACTTTATTAAAAAGAAAAAGTGAAGTGTATTGCAAGCCAGAGGTCCTCAATTCAAAAACTGGCATTAACATCTAGAGATATTGATATGACCTTGGTTACAACCCATATTATAACGACCAAAAAAAAATTACCACTGAAATGGGACACACTCGAAATTTTTGTTTTTTTTTTCAGTACTCTATTGATTACCCTGTATATCATGATAATATTCATCTTACTAAAACATTATGCAGTTTTAAACTTCGTTTTAGAAATTCAAAAAAGTTAATTTTTAAAAAAGTTACAGCAGTTTGAAAATGGGTCTAAAAATTAAATGGTACGATCTTTTTGTTGAGCAGTTTAGTATACGTAGGTCGCACCAGAAATTTATGCAAACTTTAAGAAGAGCAATTTATTTGTGAGAATAAATTACTAACCACAACATATTTATTAATTCGATAAAACCAATGAGTAAAACATAGAAGACATTGTTTTCGGTACACTTCCGAAACAAGGTTTTCAAACGCAAAAACAGCTTCATTTGGATTTGAAAAACGCTGACCACGCCTTTTATCTTTAAGTTTTGGAAACAAAAAGAAGGCACATGGTGATAGGTTGGGGATGTAAAGTGGATGTTCAAATAATTTTACCTTCGACTGCTCTAAAAGTCGGTTTCTTTGCAGCACGGTATGGAACGAAGCATTGTCGTGGTGCAACACTATGTTAATAATAATAATAATAATAATAAATGGTTTTTTATTCCAAAAAAAAAACACATATTCATACAATTTACAATAAAAAAAAATTGTTTGGAATAAAGGGCTACATCAGCTGCTGGAGCCCAAAAAACATATAAATATATAACTATTTTATTAAATGGTAAGAAAACTTAAAAAAGAGTGGTACATAGAAAAGAGATAGAAAGACAGAGATAAAGAAAGAGAAGTGAAAGGATAGACAAAGAGAAAGAAAAAGAATTAAGGGGAAAAGGAGGATGGGGGAGGTTAATACGGGTGTAATGTATTCTAATTTGTCAGCAAAGTGGATCGCATTTTTTTCTTAAACGAGGCTACTGACGAGGAAAATTCCATAACCTTAAATTTATTTATTAGCAAAGCAATTTGGTAGGAGAATGATTTTCTAAATGTTTCTCTATTATGTGATGTATTGTAAGTAAATTTAACCTACGAATATTCAAATTATGAATATCAGTCCTATATTTTATTTTTTGACACAAGTATGGAGGGCATTTAAATTTTAAAATTTTGTAAAAAAATACTAAGGAATGCAAGGTACGCCGCCGCTCCATGTTAAGCCACCCCAATTCGGGTAATTTGTGTGAAATTCTTTGCCTACGTCTAATTCGAAATATCAGTCTGAGGCAAGAATTTTGAGCTCTCTGAATTTTTTTTATATCCAGACTATCCAAAAAAGGACCTTTACAAATGATCAGCAAAATTAAAATGGGATAATACCAGCCTTCACAAAGCATGGCTTTAGTTTTTACTGAAAGATAAATCTATGCGAGTAAATTATTTTTAACATTGAATATGCCCTTCTTAAACACAAAGTAGTATGTTCATTAAATTTTAATTTGTTATCTATAGTTAGGCCTAAGTTTTTTACAGAGGTTTTAAAGGGGAATTATATTGTCCCCTAGTTTAAGTTTAATAGTTTCCTGCAATTGGTTTCTGCAGCTATCGTTGCAAAAAAGTATAGCGGTTGATTTAGTTGGATTTATTTTTAACAAATGATCCTCCGAGCGCCGCAGAAGTTTATCTAAGTCAATGTTTATTTGATTGGTCATAATTTCGGCAAGACTTGGCTTAAATGAAGCATATATTTGAGTATCATCTGCATAAAGATGATATTTACAGTGTTTAAGAGATTTTACTAAGTTGGAAGTATAAATATTAAATAAAAGTGGACCAAGTATACTGCCTTGAGGTACCCCCGATTTGACAGCTAATAATTCAGACACGTTACCGTCAAGACAAACCCGCTGTTCTCTATCCGATAAAAACGAAGAAATTAATGCAGTTGCAGACTGCTCAAAACCAATGTACTTTAAAATAGATACCATAACGTTGTGGTCAATCATATCAAATGCCTTGGTGTAATCTAATAGCACCAAAACAGTTACCTCGCCCACATCTAATGCAGTAACTACATCATCCATAATATCAGTGGAGCAACCATACCCCACTTTAAAACCTGATTGTTTAGGCGGAATAACGTGAAATCCATAAACATAACAGGAGATCTGTAACTCTATAACTTTCTCCAATATTTTGGAAACGGTTGGCAAAATTGATATTGAACGCAGCTGATTAAATTCTGTAGGGTTATTCACTTTAGCCAATGGTAAAACATTGGCAAGTTTCCAGTTTTTGGGAAAGTAAGAGTTTATAAGACAACTATTAGTAATATGAGTTATATATGGAATTAAGAAAGGACAACATAAAGAGATTAGGGTAATGTTTAAGTTATCAGCCCCAAAAGCCTTGGACTTAATATTAATAATAATCTTATAGATTAGTTCTTCATTAATTTGGGAAAATGAAAAAGTTTCGTTGAACAATAAATTATTCTCATAAAAATCTAACAAATTTTTCTTAGGTTTATTATTATTTTGTGCTATTTGAGAAAAAAAATATTAATTCATTGACATTTTTTAGGCCGACCGGAATTTTCTTATTTTTATTTTTAAGTATGTTTAATTTTTTTAATTCAGCCCATTTCTCTCTAGGGGTACAGTTTTGAAATTTTTGATTTAAATATTCCCCATTTTCAGCCCTTATAGCATTTGTTGTAACATTCCTTAACTGTTTATAGTAATTCCAATGGACAGGATCGCGGGTGCGTCTAATACGATTAAGCGCCTGGTTTCGAAGATTTTTCATAAATTTAATATTATTCGTTATCCATGGACTGTATGGTCTTTTCCGACAATTTTTAACTCTTAATGGCGCATGATTATTAAAAATATTGAGTATATTGTCAGTCAAAAAAGCAACCTTTTCATCAATATTTTCTATTTGATAAATTGAATCCCAAGAAGCACCTTCAAGATCAGCCTGAAATTGAGCCATGTTAATGCGATCCAGTGCTCTAAATTTGTACGAAGTATTGAGCGGCTCATCAGGCCCAAGTTTTAATTTTATATACACAAGAAAATGATCCGAGATGTTAATATCTCGAATACCACTCTCCCGTACAATATTCGTATCGCAACAAACCAAGTCAATCAGGGAACAAGTTGCTTCTTGGACGCAAGAATCGAACTTTTTCCAGCACTCTAGGCAAACAAAATGTAGTGTACCAAAAAACTGTTATCTTGTTCCTAATTAGAATCAGTTAAAAACACCCATTGGGCCGACTGGCGTTTTGATTCAAGCTCAAAGGCATAAATCCATGTTTCGTTACTAGTGTTAAGCTCGTAGACATCATTTGATCTACCATTATCGTATGCGTGCACCATTTGACGCAATGTGCTTTTTGAGCTTTGGTTTAATTATGGAGAACCCAACGACAACTAGCTTTCTAACTTTAAGATGATGGGGCAAGACCTTTTCGATTGCAGTTATTTCAATCCCCAAAGTACCCCGAATAATTTGATATGTTACACAATTGTCTTCTATCATTTGTCAAACAGTAGTTATGTTTTCTTCAGTGACTGCAAAAATTAGCCGCCTTTCACGCAATTCTTCACTTAAAGAAACTCGTTTAAACTTAAATTCGTTAAACCAGTTGTACACATTCCCCGTACTTGGGGCTTCGTCACGAAAAGCAGTCCGAAGTCTTTCAGTGCACTGCTTTGGGCACAGACCACTTTTAAAATTATAATAAATCAAAGGGCAAAATTTTTCACGTGCAAGATACATTTTAACGCTAAAAATTTACAAAAAATTAACGATGACAGGTATCGGCTTGCAATTGCTTGCAATGTCTTGCAATGTCAAGACCTTAAAAAAGCAAATTTGGTTTTCAGCCTACTTCGTGTCATAGGTGCTTTGGGTATATTGTTTGCAAAAATTGTCGGTGTTCCCTACGTATATTTGAACTTCCCTCATATATTCTATATATTAAACTTACCACCCTGTGAAGCTGCAAATTCGTCATGGTAAATATGGTAGGCCTTAGCATGGGCAAGAAGTTGAACTCTTGCGCATTGATAGATTCCATCACCAATGAGTTGTAGACCGGGAGCATTTTGCTAATAAAAATATAAAAAGTTTGAAATTACACCTTTTTTTTTAACGGGAAATATGTTTTTAATAGTCCAAGCGGTGACCGTCGTAAAAAGGGGTAAACCATAATAAGTACAAACATGGACGTTTCTTTGAAAGTGTTGGATAATCTTATAGTTTCAATAACACTAAAATCATGGACTTCCATTGTCTTTATTTGCTAATTGATACACAACGTTTCGGTTAATGATATATCTCCAACCATTTTCAAGTTATCACTTGAAAACGGTTGGAGGTACATCCCGAAATGTTGTGTATCAATCAACAAATAAAAACAATAGAAGTCCAAGATTTTAGTATTATTAATACAATTTTGAATTTATTTTTTATTTTACGATCCCTTTGTCATCCAAAGATTCAGTTAAAACCGTTGCTCTTCATGATGTTGGTTATTTCTATAGAGAACTGGTGGATATGCTGGCTTTTACAAAATCTAGCGTAGAAAGAGCCATTGCAAGGTTTCGTGAGACTGGAAGTTAGGGCGGAAGACCTGGACCTGGAAGAAATTGTACTACTTCCGCCCTTTACGAGATTGGCATACCACTGCAGGAGTGATAAGAAATAAACTCCAGAGTTCGTCAAGTTGCTGTCAATGAAATAAGAAGTAAGAAGAAGAAGAAGACTTAATAAAGTCAATTTACGGGCCAGAAGACCGGCAACTGGACCAGAGCTCCTCTGTTTTAATTAAAAATAGGGTAATTTTTTACTTACCGGGCCCACAGCCGATTTTATTGAAATTTTGTATACAGGGGTTTTTTGGGGCGCTGATCACGAATCTGAAGTCAAATTTTGTCGGCTTTCCTAGTTTTTGAGTTATAGCGCCCCACTCAAACCTAACCTGCAAAACTTTCCTAAAATTCCTCCTTCTTAAAACTGATTACACCTAAAATGGAAGATTTTATGGAAATACACTTATTATTTTATAAGATAAATTTAATTTTACCTTCATTTAATAAATATTTTTCATAAAAAAAGCACAACAAGCACTTCCCAAAAATATTATTTTTACTTTAATAAATGTCAACAAAATTGTCTAGAGATTTTAGACTGTTTTATGTTGGTACGCCATGGACCCGCAAAGCAATTGAATGGCCATATAAATTTAATCTTTATGTTACATTAAAATTTCTAAAAACCTAGACAATTTTTGTTTGCATCATTAAAGTAAAAATATTATTTTTAGGAAGCCTGGGCTTATTTTGTTAAATTAAAAATTAAAAAATTAATTTTTAACCGTTAAAATATAAGTGTTTACATAAAAAAATCTTTTATTTTAAGGGTTAATCAGTTTTAAGTAAAGATAATTTAGAGTTTGTGAAGATTTGGGTTAGGTTGGAAGATGGGGGCGTTATACAGGCTCTAAAAACCAGCAGAGTCCGACAAAATTTGACTTTAGATTCGTGATCGCCCCAAAAACCTCAGTATACAAAATTTCAATAAAATCGGCCGTGGGCCCGGTAAGTAAAAAACTACCAAAAATAGACTTGATCAAAAAGTGTAATGTTTATTTAAAAAAATTATATCTCTTAAACTGATAACGATACCAAAAAGAATAAACGCCAAAATGTTAAACATAAACCAAAATCTGCAAAAAGCATATCTAGTGTAGTTTACATTGCAAAATTACTTTACAGAGTGTTACAAACTTAGGAGAAAAAATGTACTTTTTATTTTCTTGTATATTTTAGCATGTAAACAGTTTGTTTAAAAATTAAATAAAACTAATTAAAAACGAAAATATTATCTACATTAAAAAAAAATCGGACTATGGAAAAAAATTATCAAACATTAAATTTGATCTAGATTTTGGTTGTCCCGAATTTTATGTCGGTAAGTATAAATCAATTTAACCAAAAATTATTTTAAAAAAATTGGACAAGTTACAGATCTGTTTTTAAACTTAGTCTGGTTCACTCCCTTTTACGACAGTCGTCGCTTGGGCTATAAGGCTAATTAGTCTATACTTCAAGTCCAAAATTTCTGTCAATGACGCATCGCTCGCTTTTAGAGTGCCCCGGGTTGTGTGGGGTCAGGGGAATCAATTCCAGTGGCGTATGCATTTTAGAAAATAAATGATAAAATTTCGTCAAAACATGAAAATATTTTTTACAAGCAAAAGTTATTTTCTCACATTTTCATCAACCCTTTAAATTAGTAAAAAAGCCTATATTATTTTGGTATTATTCGGATTAATGAAAAATGAAATTTTTTTTGCTTAATTTTGACACCTCCTATTTTGAGGTCATAGAACACAAATTTGAGTTTTTTGGCGATTTTTCAACGTTTTTCCAAAAAAAATACATTTTTTACTTTATTTTACCTTCTCTGATTTTATTTTGCTACATGAAAAAAATAATAAAATTTTAGTCTTAACATAAATTAAAAAGATGTAAAAGCAGAACGATAGAAAATCCAAGTTACACCGACTTGCCAATTCACCACCGATCTTGCAATCTCAATATTAAATACGATATTCACACGCATTGCTTCATCAAAATATCCACTATATAAGGAACACGAAAGCTCTGAGATCATCAGCTTGTAGAATCCAATAACTATTTCGGGTCTTTCGTGTTCCATATTTAGGATTTCCATATCGAGAATATTTTGATTAAACATTGTGGGTTGAGCGAAGCAGGTTCGCATACCTTATAAAAATGTTATAAAGAAAACTATTTCAACCTGGTAACAGGTCAACATTTTTAAATTTCGAGTTGAATTCGGACGTAAACGTTTTATCTACTTTTTATTGAAAATTAGGTTTTTTTCTTACTTTTTAAGTGTTTTTTTTAATATTAACATAGTATGAGTTTTTTAAATATGTTTTCGTGCAAATGACAGAATTTAAAGGAATATGTCGTAAAATGGAATTAAACAATTCAATTATTATTATTTTTTAAATACTATAAGAGGCAGCCAAAAAACAGCTTTTGATTCATGTTTAACAATCGAAAAGTAAAAAGTGTGCAAAAAAATAGCGAAAAAATCGCATTTTCCAGTATCCGCATAATTACTAATATTGATTTTTTTGCCTTTTAAAACTCTGAATACCGTACGCGAATTAACTTTTGTTAAAGTTGCACATATCTCTGCAGCATCCAAAATGGTTAGTTCTGGATTTCGTTCCCGAATCCCATGGTAAACATTTTTAACCATTATTCGTTCTTTTAACTTTTTTTTTATGGGCGGATAACTAGTTAAAGGTTGGTTAATATTCATAGTTTACAGAATTAAAAGCACTTAACAACACTAAATCTTTATATACAAAACAATATCTATATACTACAATTATTAAAAATTTATAATATTTAGAAAATACCCTGTATAGCAATTAAAATTTAAACTTAAAAAATCTGTCCATAATCAATAATAACTAAATAAAATCATCGAACAGCACGAAAACCCTGTCGATACGCTTATTTTCAAGTCTGTTCAAGTTGTAAACTAAGGAATGTGTGTGCCACTTTTATTGTCTTCCCGATAACAATTATTTCAATACATATTGGCAAGCTATTTTAAGTGCGATCGCTGGCTGGTGATTTATTTTTGCGAATTATGACAACGTGGCGATGAAACTTTTGGCCGGTTCACTGTTATTTGAGCGGAAAAGTATATCATCGGCTCAAAAATCATTTACTAGTGTTAGATTTTTATTCAGCCGCTTCGTCGGTTGGGTGGCCGGTATTAAATAAGTCACTGACAGAAATTTTGGACTTTAGGTATAGGAAAAATCGGCGCATGAGTACCGAAAACTATTCCACCTCAATTATTTTATAAGATCCTCTTTAAATTCCTTTAATAATGATATAAATGCATGTTGCCCTGGCGCCACCTAGTGCCGTATTGCTTAAACCGAAATTGTTTAAACAATTGCAAGGAATTGTTATTTCTTAACCGGACAATTTTTTATTATATTCTTTATTGAAATACAAATAAAAATGGGAGATATGAATTTTTGAAAGTTCAATGGATACTTTTGACCCATGAAAAATATATATTAAGAAAAAAATAAAACATTTTTTTTAATATAGTAATTAATAATATCCTTAATTGAGATTTAATTTTTTTTATTGTTTAAAAGGTTTTTTGATGTTTATTAAGCGCGCTCACAAGTATGCGTCCCTTACGATCGATACTTAACGCCGCGCCGTCTCTCCAAGGAAGTTTAAAGGTGTTAATACTGTAGAACAAAATTGTCCAGGCGTGCAGGGCAGCGGGAATCGGGGATTGGCCCCGCGGAGTTTGCGCAATGAATAGTAGGTCAGGCCGGATTTCCATAATTCTTTGTTACTATCTATAAAGTTGATCATCAAATGTCAAATTCAAGCATTCACTGTTTTTTTTTTGCACAAAATTATTGGTTATTAAACGATACTACCATAGAATATTTAAAATTATTGTGTAATATTGGATTTTATATCATCTGATATAATATGGAAAGAATAGATGGCGCCACTTTACAGCCTTCTATTTAAATGGTCGATATTTTTGGGAGTTTTGTATTTTTACCAAAAATCTTTGTAAATAAATAAAAACACAATTTTTAAAAATTAATTTCAAACATTGTATGATAATTTCATGTTTATCACCAATTTTGTGATAAAGAAGGGCAAGATAGTGTAAATGAGTTTAATCTAATCCTAAGATTGTGCGGTTGAACATTAAAAAGTGAAAATTTTTATAACTGCTTTTTAGGCATAAACTTTTCACTAATAACAAACATTCATGAGACAGAATAACAGTAAAATGTAATCCATTATAACAGTAACCGTTAAATATTATGTGTCTACAGTATGTCGAGCTTAAAAAGTTGATAATGTAAGTTTAAGAAACCAAAAATCTAATTTCTTTTTAAACAAATACAGAAAAAGTAAGAAGAAACTTTAACATAAAATTGTAGTTTCTTTTATTCAATTAGAGGGACCTGTATATATTAAAATTTGCCTGATCTGCCCAGTAATTAATAATTTTGATCCTTTAAAAGAATGTACTAAATTATTAAATGAAATAAAAGTACCTAAATGTAAACCTTATTTCTTTTTAATAATCCACAGAAATGCACAAACATTGTGGAAAGATAGTTAAGATTGCCTTACTTTTCTCACTGCTATTTCCTATGAAATTTTCATTTTCTATTATTCATAATTAATATATTATTATTTATTCGGTTACCTAACGTTACGTCTCATAAGAAGCACCTAATTTAAATATAAGAAATACTAACCTAAAGTAAAAAATGCCGGGTATGTTACCCTTAGATTTGCAAAACAAAACCATACAACCTCTACTCATTTTGTTACGATATTATAAGTAACAAACAATAAACACAAAATTATAGTCACAATTTAATAAACACTAATCTCTAAAATAAGAAGGTTTTTATTAATCCAAAAAACTTCTGCAACCACAAAATATAATCACACAAAGCAAAACAATCGAAACTAATACGGCTCTCATAAAAGTATAATGTGTTGCCTAACTACACACTGATTTATCCGTGTGTAAGTAGGCATCACATTAAATTATTTCGTGGAATTTCGTTATTGCGCAAAATCGGCGGGGCCAACTCTGACAGTTATTTTCATACTGGGCTGGACATTCTTTGATCGAATGGGCCATGGCATTGGGCTTCCATACACCTTTAAACTTCCTTGCGTCTCTCTGATGATGAATTAATTATCTACAATTTGTCTTTATAAGTTTTTCTCCTAAAATCAATTTTACAAAAGTTATTGGAGCTTTATTTTACTTGTAAGCCCGATTAATAAACAACCAAAAAACCTGTATAAACAATAAAAAAAATTCAAATTTTAATTAAGGATATTATTCCCTATTGTATAAAGAATAAAAAAATATATTTTTCATATTTTATTTTTTCTTTAATATATATTTTTCATGGGTCAAAAGTACCCCAATTTGAGATTTTTAGAACCTTTAAAAATTCATATCTCCAAAAATATTAACTTAATCGTTAAAAGTCATAAGACCTTTTTTATTTGTATTTTAATAAAGAATATGAAAAAAAAATTGTCCGGTTATAAAATAACAATTTCTTGCAATTGTTTAAACAATTTCGGTTTAAACAATATGGCACCAGGTGGCGCCATGGCAACATGCATTCCGATTCCTCCTAGACAAAATCTAATAAGCAAAAACCACGTACTTACCCCAGTTCCATATCCAAGTGTACAAGTGGTCTTGGGTTCGTTGACTGTTGCCCATGTTTGGACGTAAGGTCCCAGGTGTTTATAGACGACTCGGGCGTACTCTCCGAAGTAGTCGGCAGTTGTGTCATTTAGCCAGCCACCCTGCTCTTCGAGAGGTTGAGGTAAATCCCAATGGTAAAGGGTAACGAGAGGTATAATATCAGCCTCCCGCAATGCCTAAAAGTAAAATTTATTTTTTTTTTATTAAATTACTTGATACACAAGGTAGCTATTTATTGCTAAGCATTGGCTGTTATGTACCGGGTGTTCCACTAAGAGAGGTAGTCGGCTATATCTCAGAAACTACTAATAGTATAACTTTCGGGAAAAAAATTTTTAGATAAAAGCGACCAAGAGAAATTGCTGGAAATTATTTTCAAGTCTGTGGGATGGCCGCTAGGGGGCGTAAGGGTAACGTCAAAACATAAAAATATACATTTCTCAAAAAAATATCAAATAAAGTGTATCAATAAATGGTACTATTTTTATCTTTAATGTTTTCTAAACAAAGAAGCTTCAGGTGTAATTTTTGTCAGTTCTAAATTAAAGTGGTGGGGAAGGTTAAAGTTTAATTTAGAAAAGTGCTAATAACTCCGGATTGCTTTAACCGAATTAGTGAACTTAGTCTCGTTTAGAAGAGCATTTTAAGCATTATTTTCAAGTGTATAAACTATTGCTACACTCATCTCACAAACGCCGCTAGAGGGCGTCAAGGTAAAAACTAACCTATTTTACGAATTTTTTTGAAAAATTTAAATACAATGATATATACCTTTTTACATATTTAGATAGAGAAAAAATCCTAATAAAACGGCGAAAACCGCAATTTAATATCTCTTTTCAAACCGAATATATTCGCAAAAATATAAATACTACATAGAGACGTAACGCATTTAAGGACACGATGTTTTCTACTAGGCCGATTTTTTAGGTAAAAATTAAATTTATACATTTTTACAAAATCTAATGACATATACATAATTTTTACTAATTTAAACCCATTTAACGATATTATACAACATTAGATAATTACCAACCTATAACTGTAATAATCCATCGAGCGTGGTCGTATCAAGTTAGCTTTGAAAATAAAAGGATGCTAAAATGTCAAAAATCAACAATTTTCATTTCAAAATATAATATTTAATATTGTGCTATTGTGTTTTTAAAAGATGCCTTTATTGCTTGAAGAAGCAGTTGATATTATTGCTATTTATTTTGAGTGTCTGCAGAACGCGACAATAGCTGCAAGGCTGTATGTATTGAGATATCCTTAGAGGGGCCGGTACGGCATGCAGCAGCGGCAGCAGAATGTTCACTTGTTTAGCAAATCGCTTTCGTACCACGGGAAGTGTTCTTCGCCCCTTACACAATCAACGTTTTTGCTTATGTAGAGGTTTTAATCCTCAATCATTTTTAAAGAACACAATAGCACAACACTAAAAATAATATTTTTAAAAAACACAATAGCACAACACTAAAAATAATATTTTGAAATAAAAATTGTTGGATTTTTGACATTTCAGCATCCTTTTGTTTTCAAAGCTAACTTGATAAGGACCACGCTCAATGGATTATTACAGTTTTAGGTTGGCAATTATCTAATGTTGTCTAATATCGTTAAATGGGTTAAAATTAGTAAAAACCATGCAGTATGTATTAGATTTGTAAAAATTTATAAATTTAATTTTTACCTAAAGAAATCGGCCCAGGTAGAAAACATTGTGTCGTTAAATGCGTTACGTCTCTATGTCGTATTTATATTTTTGCTAATATATTCGGTTTGAAAAGAGATATTAAATTGCGGTTTTGGCTATTTTGTTGGGATTTTTTTCTTAATCTAAATATGTAAAAGTATATATCATTGTATTAAAAATTTTAAAAAATTTCTAAAATAAGTTAGTTTTTACCTTGACGCCCTCTAGCGGCGTTTGTGAGATGAGTTAGCAATAGTTTATACACCTGAAATAATGCTTAAAATGCACTTCTAAATGAGACCAAGTTACTAAATTCGGTGAAAGCAAACCGGAGTTATTAGCACTTTTCTAAATTAAACTTTAACCTTCCCCCACCACTTTAATTTAGAACTGACAAAAATTACACCTGAAGCTTCTTTGTTTAGAAAACATTAAAAAATAAAATAGTACCACTTATTGATACACTTTATTTGATATTTTTTGAGAAATGTATATTTTTATGTTTTGTTGTTACCCTTACGCCCCCTAGCGGCCATCCCACAGACTTGAAGATAATTTCCAGCAATTTCTCTTGGTCACTTTTATCTAAAAAATTTTTCCCGATAGTTATACCATTAGTAGTTTCTGAGATATAGCCGACTACCTCCCTTAGTGGAACACCCGGTACAGTAACGGCCATTAAATCTTGGGCAATTCCTTTTGTCTTTTGAAAAATAGGCTTATGCCACCTTCTAGTAAATATAAATACCTGTTAAAAAACCTAATAAAGAAACAGGTGTCTGTTGTCAGTGTCTAAAAATATTTTTTAAAATGCCAAACTTAACTTTGGATCAAAAAGTATTAATTATTCATTATATTGAGCAGAGAGGTTGGCCAGAAAGGGATGTGGCAGAAGAGCTTAACATCCAAAAGAGTACTATTCATTTTGGTAAAAAAAATTACAGGAAACACATTTCTTTAAGAGAGGAGCTGAAAGTGGTCGCCCCAAACTGTGGAATCAAGAACAAAACAATAATTTAGTTACTGTTTTAAGAAACCAACCATTTAAATCTGGAGTTACAGCAAAAACGGAAAGCAAATTTCTGCATCGGTTAGAACGATACGGCGAAGAATAAGGCAAATATCCGAATTGCGCTGCCACCCGGCAGCCTTAAGACCGTTTTTAACAAATGCAATTAAAGAACTAACGCATTGGATTTGTTCTACAATTTTATTTGGAACCTCCGATTTTTTGGGAAAATATAATATTCACCGATGAAAAAGTGTTTCAGTCGTGCTACAATGGGATACTTAAGGTATTTAGGCCTCAAGGAACACGAATTAATGAAAAATATACCCAAAAGGAGAGAGGTAGTGAACGATTTTCGGTAAATGTTTGAGGGTAGCTGAGTGCACAAGGACTTGGTGTATGTTATTTTATCGAAGGAAGGTGTGTATATATAGATCTACTACAGAGGAGGTATATATAGATCTACTACAAAAAATTATGCTTCCTTCTGTACTGGATTGATTTCCGGGCAGAAATTTTATCTTTTAGCAACATAAGTGTCCCGTTCATATGGCCCGGTAAGTCGATGTATGAATGGAAGAGCAGCGTATCAGGGTTTTACCGTGGCCCGCACGTAGTCCGGATTTAAATGTTATTAATAAAAAATTATTTATTTTTAAAAATTTTACCACCCTGTATCTTAAAAGTTAAGACGTTTAGGACATACGTTCATATAAAGGTTTCTTTTTTAAATGGAAGCAAAAAATGGCTCCTTAAATATTGACGTTCAATTAAAAAACACCCTGTATAATGTAAAAAACTTTACCAACCATAATATTTTATTTCTCGTAAACACTTGATTTTATCAATGTCAATTAAAAATACCTATTCTTTAGTTTAAAGTTAAAGCTATCCAAAAATAATAGTGTAGAGCCTTTATCATACAGGGTGTTAAAAAAATTGCTATTATTGTGTCAGAGCTAGTCCGTCCCTGACGAACTAAATAAGCCAAATACGATTTAATGTGTTCATTTTTAGAAGACCTATCTTGTAACCTTTATTTTAAAAAAATATTAAATTACGCCCAGTATTTTAAAAGTTATTTAATAAAAACGATTTCCAGGGGCGTCTGTTATGTACCAGTATCTCCGTGGGGGAGGGTCGTAGAAAAAAACTTGTCATATTATTTTTAGGTCTTCTATTATACTTCAAGTCCAAAATTTCTGTCAATGACGCATCGCTCGCTTTTAGAGTGCCCCGGGTTGTGTGGGGTCAGGGGAATCAATTCCAGTGGCGTATGCATTTTAGAAAATAAATGATAACATTTCGTCAAAACATGAAAATATTTTTTACAAGCAAAAGTTATTTTCTACATTTTCATCAAGCTTTAAATTAGTAACAAGCCTATATTATTTTGGTATTATTCGATTAATGAAAAATTTTTTTTTTTGCTTAAATTTGCACACCTCCTATTTTGAGGTCATAGATCACAAATTTGAGTTTTTTGGCGATTTTTCAACGTTTTTCCAAAAAATACATTTTTTACTTTAATTCTACCTTCTTGATTTTATTTTGCTACATGAAAAATAATAAAATTTTAGTCTTAACAAAATTAAAAAGATGTAAAAGCAGAACGATAGACAATCCAAGTTACACCGACTTGCCAATTCACCACCGATCTTGCAATTTCAATATTAAATACGATATTCACACGCATTGCTTCATCAAAAATATCCACTATATAAGGAACACGAAAGCTCTGAGATCATCAGCTTGTAGAATCCAATAACTATTTCGGGTCTTTCGTGTTCCATATTTAGAATTTCCATATCGAGAATATTTTTGATCAAACATTGCGGGTCGAGCGAAGCAAGGTTCGCATACCTTATAAAAATGTCATAAAGAAAACTATTACAACCTGGTAACAGGTCAACATTTTTAGAATTTCGAGTTGAATTCGGACGTAAACGTTTTACCTACTTTTTATTGAAAATTAAGGTTTTTTCCTTACTTTTTAAGTGTTTTTTTTTAATATTAACATAGTATGAGTTTTTTAAATATGTTTTCGTGCAAATGACAGAATTTAAAGGAATATGTCGTAAAATGGAATTAAACAATTCAATTATTATTATTTTTAAATACTATAAGAGGCAGCCAAAAAACAGCTTCTGATTCATATTTAACAATCGAAAAGTAAAAAGTGTGCAAAAAATAGCGAAAAAATCGCATTTTCCAGTATCCGAATAATTACTAATATTGATTTTTTTGCCTTTTAAAACTCTGAATATCGTACGCGAAAAAACTTTTGTTAAAGTTGCACATATCTCTGCAGCATCCAAAGTGGTTAGTTCTAGATTTCCTTCCCGAATCTCATGGTAAACATTTTTAACCATTATTCGTTCTTTTAACGTTAACTGAGTTTTTTTTGTAGGCGGATAACTAGTTAAAGGTTGGTTAATATTCATAGTTTACAGAATTAAAAGCACTTAACAACACTAAATCTTTATATACAATTATATACACTAAATAAGATAAACTATTATAAAATTGGCACAAAACAATATCTATATACTACAATTATTAGAAATTTATAATATTTAGAAAATACCCTGTATAGCAATTAAAATTTAAACTTACAAAATCTGTCCATAATCAATAATAACTAAATAAAATCATCGAACAGCACGAAAACCCTGTCGATACGCTTATTTTCATGTCTGTTCAAGTTGTAAACTAAGGAAGTGTGTTGCCACTTTTATTGCCTTCTCGATAACAATGATTTCAATACATATTGGCGTGCTATTTTAAGTGCGATCGCTGGCTGGTAACTTATTTTCGCGAATTATGACAACGTGGCGATGAAACTTTTGGCCGGTTCACTGTTATTTGAGCGGAAAAGTATATCATAGGCTTAAAAATCATTTACTAGTGTTAGATTTTTATTCAGCCGCTTCGTCGGTTGGGTGGCCGGTATTAAATGAGTCACTGACAGAAATTTTGGACTTTAGGTATAGATTCCGAGAGATTGGCCACATATTTTGGGACTCCCTATATATAAGATATGTTTTGATATCGAGGAAAATAGAAAACTCCTGCCAAATTGATAAGGTGTTCTTCTTCTAGAGCTACAGTTCGGGTGTCATCTAAATAGGTCATACATTAACTTACCTTAACAAAATTAACATAGTAGTCAATGCCGGCTTGATTTACGTTTTGATAATTGATACCGTCAGGAATGATTCTGGTCCACGATACAGAGAATCTGTACAACTTAACACCAAGTTGTTTTAAAAGTTCAATATCTTCTCTCCATTTGTGATAAGAGTCGCAAGCAATGTCGCCGTTGGATCGGTCTACAATTCTAGCTGAAAAAAGTTAATAATTCAGATTTTCCAGTAATCCAAACAAAATTAAAATTATAGTTATATACATTAGGTATTCTACAGGGTGTCCGGAAATGACGATGAAAAATTTTAAGGTGCGTATAAGTTAGAGCAGGGGTCTCCAAACTTTCCAGCCTTAGGGCCATACTGATTACTCCAGTAAGTTCCGGGGCCAAAACCATAGTATCATTGTTGCCGGTGGTAAGAAGTGAAATAGTCCACTGATGAAAAAAAAAGTCCGAAAAAGTACACAACGTTTAAAAAAGGCTGCAAATCGGACTAAAGTCCGCAAAACGGCAACACTGCATATTATTAATTTTCCTGTCATTATCTGTAATTTCTAGATTAGTCGTAGAGTACGAGCCATGAGGAGTAACGTGACACGACATCTGGTGGACACAAGCGGAAATAGGTAGTACCTTCTATCGCTATCAGATGGCGCTAATAGCACGTACAGAATAATCTCGTTGGTTCGAGAAAGTTCTGGTGTCTTCCACTCACTTCTAGATGGCAATAATTGGAATATATAAGAAGGCTAGTGGCGCAACCACAAGTCAGTTCCTATGACACTGTTGTTAAATAAAATATTGCATACCTCCTTAAAACGTGTTTGTGCGTTTTAAGTTTAAGACATCTTTATAACAATATTTTGATTTAATTGTTGCTTTTGTGTGTGAATTAGTAGTATGGAAAAGAAGCGAAAAATTGATAGTGAATGCAGAAAATTCAAAGATCAGTGGAACATTCAGTATTTCGTAATTGAGTCCAGTAACAAGGCGCTATGTTTGATTTGCAATGAAAGCATAGCCGTTCTCAAAGAATATAACATTAAACGTCATTATGAAATAAAACATTTTCAAAATTACTCAAAATATACAGGAAGTTTGCGGACAGAAAAATTCGAAGCTATGCAGCGCGGATTGAAATCGCAGCAATCTTCATTTACAAAACTCAAAACTGAACAAGAGGCTGCAACTCGTGCCAGCTTTCGTGTGGCTCTTGAAATTGCAAAACGTGGAAAACCATTCACCGATGGAGAAATGATCAAAGAATGCATAATTGCAGTAGCCGAAGAAATGTGCCCTGAAAGGTAAATTTATTAAAAACTGTCAGTATGTCAGCAAACACTGTGGCTCGAAGGGTAGAAAACATCGCTGAAAATATATCCTCTCAACTGTTCGACAAAAATGGACATTTTGAGTGGTTTTCTGGCCTGGATGAGTCAACGGATGTGTCAGATACTGCTCAGGTGTTGATTTATATTCGAGGAGAGTAAAGCTATGAATGCACAAGAACTTCTTGATATGTATAGTATCATGGCCCCTACTGGTACAGATATTTTTAAAGGAGTTAAAATGGCCATTAATCAAAAGAACCTTCGATGAAAAACTTGAAATGTATTACAACTGATGGAGGCAAAACATGAGTGGAAAAGATAAGGAGTGGTCGCTCTTGTGTCAAAGGCTGTAGAAAATGACGGTGGTTCAAAACCATTAGTCTTACATTTTGTTTCATTCATCAACAGTCAGATTGGAGAAACGACTTACCTCATCATACTGCCGTACGCTGGCTTAGTGTGGAAGTCCTAGCGCTTTTTGAATTTCGAGCAGTGATCAAAATTTTTGAATGAAAAGCATCGCCCTCTTACTGAATTACAAAACAACGCATGGCTGTGGAAGTTAGCATTCATGTTGATTTGAAAACATGTGAACGAACTGAATTTGGGATTGCAAGGAGAAAACCAGCATCTTCCTGATTTATACACTAATATCAAATCATTCCGGAAGAAATTGAGACTGTTTCAATCACAACTGAAGTAAATGTTTTCACATTTTAAAACATGTGAAATATTCAGCCACACTACTGAGACGAGTTTCCTATCGATTTTGCAATCGAAACTTTGAGTGCTTTGAAGATAAATTTTGATACTCGTTTCTCGGACTTTGATGCCATTGCGAATCAAATTAAGATTTTTCGGAATCCTTTTGATACTGACATTGAAACCCTAGCCCCGGAACTTCAAATGGAAATGATTGATCTACAATGCAGTGATATAATTAAGAACAAATATCAAAACTCATCTTTGTTAGATTTTATAAGAGTCTTCCACTGACACAATTTGATAATTTGCATAAATTTGCTCGTGGTCTGTTTTCTGTTTTTGGTACACTTATTTGTGTGAGAAAACCTTCTCCAAAATGAAGTACACAAAAAATGTTTACAGATCGAAATTAACTGATGAGCATCTTAAATCTCTTTTAATAATTGGTACAAGTAAAATTAGTCCACAACTACAAACTATTGTCAGTGGAAAATCTCAATTACATAAATCTCATTAGTATTTCATATGTCATTATGTTTGTTATAAGTTATGTGATTATTTAAAATGTATAAAATGTTAGTTGGATTCATTTCAATAATTTGTTAGTTATTATATACTGAAGTTAAATTTTCTGCATATTATACATGTCTTTACTCATTACAATTCTGTGTTTCTTTATCCAACTTATCACAAAAACAATAACAATAAGCCTACAAGAATGTTATGAGTTAGCGGAGTTAGCCCATGACCATATCAATGTAGATGTCATATTAATAATTATTCAACATAAAATTAGAATACTTCAGTAAACTAAATTTAATTTGCTATAAAAATTATTTGTTCTCTAAAAGGAGTTTTCAAGTATGCTAGCTCTCCGCGGGCCGGACAAAATCTGTCCGCGGGCCGGATGTGGCCCTCGGGCCGTAGTTTGGAGACCCCTGAGTTAGAGTATTTAAAGGTCATTTTTTGAAAATATCAGGTATAAAGTCATATAGTCGACGGTTTTCGAGATAAACGGACTTTAATGCTCAGATTTTTTTTTTGAAAAATAATTTCATTAATAAAAATACCAACAAATCAATAACAAAAGAATATACAACGCTGTCCTTAAATTTTTAAATCCTTTTTAATGTAATTATACATTTTATAATAAGTGTTAAAAATTTAAAATAGTATTCAAGCATCTTCTTATTTTTATTACATAGCCTGTTTACTGTATTTACGCACTGCTGTCGTGCTTTTAAGTCCGTTTATCTCAAAAACCGTCGACTATACGACTTTATACCAAAGAAACCTTTTTTACGTAAAAATGTTCAAAGAAACATAATTTATTTAAAAATAGCAAAAATACACTCGGCGAAAAAAATATGATCCTAAATAACTAACCACCCCTTTGTTCCAACGCCACTGGTTGCAATATGGATCACCTGATATTTTCAAAAAGTGACCTTTAATCACTTAAACTTATACGTAGAAGTTAATTCCTGTATTGTAAGTAGATCCTAAAAAATTAAATAAAAACCACTTTTATGACACCATCTTCAAGGGCCTGTAGCTCCCTCTGAAAGCATTTCCGGACCTATGTTAAAAATAAACTTTTTCATATCTTTTATGTAGAATCGTTCCTTAAAATTTTTCATCGTCTGTTCTGTGGACACCCCGTATAATCCGGATAACCATGGTTTTGGGATCCGGATTATGTTTTGCATTCGAGATCTTCAAGATTCAGCCGTGGATATTTTCGCGACTTACCGTTTTTAACTACTGGTTGATAGCAGTTCTTTTCCCCCACCATTCTAACCCAAGTGTTTAACCCGACTCTACTCCATAAAAGCAAAACGGTTTACATTATGTCCCAACTTACTACTAATGGCTTAATACACTTTTCGGATTGAAATTTAAATGTAAATTATTTTGAGAGTTAAGAAATAGATCAAGAAAAGAATGGCCATCATAAAACAAATTTTTCAATTAATAATATGTGTGTTTCCAAGTCAACTATAACAAGTAAATTTTTCCTTTATGAGTTGTAATATAGCACCAACATTAATTCATCCATTTGGGAATTAACTAATAAACCAAAAATCTACCAGTCAAACAGTTGTTAAACCATAGCAAAAAAAAAACATCAATTTTTTTAGATAAAAGAATTTATTTAAGTATCTTTATTCATTTATTAGGTTTTTAGAATTGATTTCTAACTAACCATGTTAAAATAAACAATTTTAGAAAAATATTTTGATTTTGGATAACTTAAAGACTATTTATTATTATTATGACGTTTCTCACACAAGTCACTTGCTGTTAAAAAATTATAATTTTCTTAGTGTTTGCTAATTTTTATATGGGCAAGTAATAAAAACACTAAAAATTCTAGGATGTAGACTTTAATTTTTTTAAATAAGTAATTTTTTTAATTTATTATTTTGCTGTTAAACAAAGCATTTTGGGTTAAGTAACTTAAAATTATTAAGCAGAGACTGAGTATTTCCTTGAATATATCTTTTAAGCTCCTCATGCCCCTTTCCAATTACTATTTTTAGAACAAGTCACTTGCTGTTAAAGTATAATTTTCTTGGTGTTTGCTAGGCCTATGTAGACTGATAATAAGCACTAAAATTCTAGGATGAGACTTTAATTTTTAAATAGTAATTTTTAATTTTGTTATTTTTCAATTTAAACAAAGCATTTTTGGGTTAAGTAACTTAAAATTATTAAGCAGAGACTGACTATTTCCTTGAATATATCTTTTAACTTCTCATGCCCCCTTTCCAATTACTATTTTAACGCTCCTCCTGACCAGTGGCGATAGCGGTAGATACTGGGTACAAAGTAATGACGCAGATACTGACGACAGAACACCTTCCCCCTACGTTACCGCTTCTCGCGAAAATAAACCGATTATGTTAACTGTCCTAACAATGTTCAACGCGGTATGTGGCCAAATTTGATGATTGACATAGCTAAATCAAAGACGCGAATTGTTCAGTTATGATCAAAGAGGAATAGCTGAAATAAGTAATGTTTGGGGATTGTTACGATTAAAAATAGCTTACTGACCCAAGTCATTAAATGAATCAATGGAGACAAAGCATTTATTTTTCCCCAAAATGATGTCAGCTAAAAAGGAATTTCTAAAAAAGGGCTAAAAAAGGGAAAAAAGGGTGCCCGGATCATTGAGCGGCTGTATCTCGACAATGGTAAAGTCTAGAGATTTTGGAAAAAATCTTGGTAATTTAAGAATGTTCAGAAATTGTTTAAAAGTTCGTAATTCCACAGCTAGATAACGCAACTGCTATGAAAAAACAAAAAATCACACTATCTCGAAAATTTGAAGGATGAGCTATAACTCTAAAGACATCATTGTATATCCTGTCATAATAGGAGGGTTGGAGGCCAATGCGTTGTTCAATATTTACCTTTTAATATCTTCATTGACCAGTTTTGATCATTTTTGGTTTTGTTTAAAAGAGCATTTTATGAAATTTTAAGAGAATTTTTTTAAGCCCTTTATTTAAAACCATAAACTAGGGTCATTATCTGCAGAATTACATTTTTTTTTCATTTTTGAAAAAAAATTAAAAAAAATGGTATATTTTCTCAAAGGGGATTAAAAAATTAAACTAAATTATCTAACGGATAAAAAATACCCATCCCCATATTGGGCCCAAGAGCTAAGTCGAAAAATCATCGTCATCAGTAATATGGAGTTTTTTCCCGTAAAACATGTTTATTTAGTATTTTATTATGTTCCGCGCAGGCGACAACCGATTGGATACAGGGGTAGTAATAAGGGGGGAAAATTTTGGCTGAAGTTGAACCTAGGGGGGGGGCGAGACCGGTCTTGGTCTTGGTCTTGCAGCAAGACCAAGACCAAGACCAAAAAGACCGCCTTTTTTCTTGCAAGGGCCCAAAACCAAAAACCCAAAACCATGTTTCAAGACTACCCAAGACCAAGACCCACCTGCAAGACTCTTGCACTTTGCAACTTTTTTTGATATTATAATATTTAATTTTTAAAATTCAATATACAGGGGGATTTCATACAGAATAAAAAAAAAATGTGCCAAGAATTGAAAAAAAGGCGATTATTTAATAATAAAATTTTTTTTAAAAAAAAATAATTAAATCGATCACTTTGTTCTTTTAGTTCTATAGTTTTCTAAAAAAATAACGATAAATTTAATGAATTTTAAAAAAATAATGAGATGGTCCCGGGAAAAACTTGACATCTTCGATATCGTTTGAAAAAAAAAAACTAGGGGTACAAAAATTAAAAAGAAAAAAAACTTTCATCTTTTTTTTTTTTTAAAATTTGCTATCTAGTGATGCCACTTACAGGGGAAAAAAAAAAATCTCGAAAATCCCGAAAAAAATTTTTTTTTTTTCCCACGTATAGTTAGATCAATATAAAAATGAAAATTCGGTTCTCAAAAAAAAAAAAAAAAAAAGGAGCCGAATAGGTTTAATTTAATTTGCGGCCGCCCCTTTTTTTTTTATAATTTGCCGTTTCCCCCCACGTGTCTGTAAAAAAGACCATATAAAAAAACCGACAATAAAAATTAAACCTTTTTGTTACTTTTTTATTTTTTTTTTTTTTTCAAAAAAGGGGGGCAATTTTCATTTTAAAAAAGACTCAACCAAAATTTATTTGTCTATCCACGTGATTCTGAAGTTATGGCGAGCTAAAATCTGAAATTTGGCAAAATGGTATCTTTGCAAGGGGGGGGAAAACGAAGCCCGTTTTTTTTTTTCCCCCGGGGCAAAAAAGAGCAAAAAAATGTTTTTTTTCCGTTAGCCGTACAAGGGGTCTTGGGGGGCAAGGGGTTTTAAAAATTTTTTTCGCCTGGCGGAGACAGGCTTTTAAAAAAGTTAAGATATAAATGTCAAAGAATGGATTAATAAAAAAAATATTTGCCATGTGATAAAAAATACTTTTTATATAAATGGATTTTTTAAAATCACTTCCTTTTTTTGACGGAAAAAATTAAAACCGAAAATGATTTTAAAAAAACCCTCTACGTTTACATTGTCCCCATATATCAGTTTCTAGCATAATATAAGGGGGGCGATTTTTTTTAAATTGATTTTACGCCATATATTTTTTTTTTTTTTAGGGGGAAAAGCCCCCTTTTTGTCTATAAAGGTTTTTTTTACAAATTTAAAATTTAGGCCCCCCCCTTTTATCGTAGATTGGAAAAAAGTATTTCTACAAACTTGTATAAAAAAATTTTAAACCCATTTGAAGATAAAAAGTTTATATAAACTGAAAAAACTTTTTTAAAAGACTTTTTTTTTAATCAAAAACCAAGCCAAAATCAAAAATTTTTTTT
>JAHBCN010003206.1:78349-98540 GCA_019359885.1 Listronotus oregonensis
CTTATGATTTTTTTTTACCTATGTAAAACAACAAGAAAGAGAAAAATCCAAAATTTACGATAAATTTCATATAGGTTTTTTTTCTAATCATAGTCGGACCTTCTTAGTATAGGAATTAGTAGAAAAGATTACTATAAAGTATTTTATATAAAAAGTAAATAGCCTTGAACATTAAAGCCGTAAATTAGGATTTAAAAACTAAATGAACCCCGATTTAGAACCACTCGCACCCTCTAGTTCTAGGAGGCCAAAGTGTGCAATAAGGCGTAAAATAGGAACCACGCTAACAGGGCGGGATTACAGGGTTAATATTCCTGTTCAATTGGTGGAAAAGGGCCTAAGCCAGGGACCACGCGAAATCAAGTGGGGATCTATCAGGGAAGGGCGAATAAGTTTCATGGAATTTTAAAATTATTATTTGAGTTAATTACAGTCTGAACCTCGTTATAACGTGTTGTGTTTTACTCGTGAGTTCTCTGTTCAGAGGGTTTTGATCTTAAACATTTTTTCTTATTAATTAAATTCATTTAATAGACAAATAGATAGAATATTTAAGGGAATTTCACTAAGGGTATCCTTCTTAAGGGAAAGGGTTTATCATCCTTTGTTTTTTGTAAAGTATCAACAGAAGTAAGTGATTTTAAATATTTTTGTTTTCTTAAAGCTTGTATTTCCTAAATTTACCAGGGGATCTAATCTTTTCCAAATTGGTTTTAACTTACACTTAATAAATAAAACCACGGCAGTTCATTTCACACTAAAATCTAGTTCTCATTATTATAGTCAGTTTTTTTTTTAGTTTATCATTGTAAATAGTTGCTTTATTTATATTAATTTTTTAAAATTCTTTTTTATTGCTCTGGGGGAACACATTAGAAAAAGGGAGGGTTACCTTTGTGCGCTAGTGCAATCGTACCAGGTGGCAGCAAAGAACCACAGAGAGAATCCCAAGTACAGAGACGACGAGAAACAATATAGTTGTAGGCGTAATTGGTAAGATCTAATAACCTAGTAGTCCTTGCATACTAAAACATCAAGAAAGAAGACCAGCCTACCTTCTAGAGTGCCTTTGTCATCAAATATAAAAGTTCCGTTTAAATTGAAATAACTACCAACTCCGAAGTGGGAAAAATAGTTCTCGGATGTCGGCCACTTTGCTACCATTAACAACTTTTACGACAAGTCGCGAGTATTTTCCCACAGTAGTAATAAGGGGTAAAATTTTGGCTGCTTAAAGTTGAACCCCTAAGATGTCTAAATCCAAAAAGGCTGACAGTGGATACCGAGGGGCAGTAAAACCGTGTCCAATTATCCCGAGCGCTTACCTTATACAGGATGTTTTTTAATTGAATGTCAATATTTAAGAGGGCAATTTTTGGGTCCATTTTAAGAAGAAAGTCATACAAACGGATGCCCTAAACGTCAAAAGTTTTGAGATACAGGGTGGTAAATTTTCTAAAAAAAATCATTTATTATTAATATCAGTAAAACCAATTTGATTTTTTGTCACTCCCGTTACATTCGCTCTTGATTTATAGAAGGAAATATAAAAATTTGAGTACCTTAATCGGACCAAGTTACCTTTGCGAAAAAAACAAATCACATAGCTTCCCACAAAATTGCGTCGAACCTTTCTTCACACTTTATCCAGGCTTAGGACTGGTTCAATACTAGTTTTGAAGCATGTTTAAAGGGCCAACGGGCCAATGAAACACCAGTAATAACAATATAATAAATGAAGCATAAAACACTTTACTTTCAAAGCAGAATGAACCAAGAATAAATGAAAGTATTCTGACTTACCTTTGCAGGATATTTTGCTAAATTTTGAGTAATTTTAAGTGTTTCTGCTCAATTTTTGTGTCCATTTTAAGTTAAGAAAGTATACAAGGGTGTCAAAAAGTCTGAAATTGAGATATTCAAGCCGCTCGTAAATTTTTCTAAAATTTATGGCAAATAATTTCACTTTCCAAATATACAGGGAAAGCCAAAAAGTAGTATCAACAGGTTTTTTAATGGCTCAAGCCCCTGTATATTTTTATGTATTAGAATGATCTTTTCAATTTTCAATTTCAATGGTATACAGTTTTATGTGTTTATCTGTCAAACTGATCACGCATTTGATTTCTAATTTTGATTTTAAGTGATCCATGTTTTCCGGCCTATACAGGTACTTATCTGTTAATGTCAGTTGACTTAAATGACATTTTGTGTCAAATTTCTAATTACAACAGTAGTCATTTTAATTAGTAGAACGATGGCTTTAACTGAAAAAGAGAAAATTGAGATACTTATGATGATTGGATACGGTGATCGCAAGAGATCACAAGCAAGTGTGTGATTTATTTAATCATATTTATCCGAATCGACCCGCAATTACTCAATCGTTTGTAAGTAAATTGCTTAAGAAATTTAACGAAACGGGAAGTGTAAATCACAGACCCAAATCAGGCCGACCGGAAACAGCTACTGGTGGTGATACGGCAATAGATATTTTACTGCATGTTCAAGAGAATCCCACTCAATCGCTTCGCCAATATGGACTGGATCATAATGTTACTTACCAGTCTGTCAAAAATTTATTTGGAAGTGAAAAAATTCGTCCGTTTAAGATTCATTTGGTTCAGGAACTTACAGAGGATGATTTCGATAGACGTGCAGAGTTCTGCGAAATTATGATGGAGAGGTGCAATGCTGAGCATAATTTTTCTCAAAATATTCTCTTTTCTGATGAAGCTACGTTTATGCTTCATGGTATTGTCAACAGACATAACTGTAGATATTGGTCTGCAGTCAATCCCCGATGGATGGCCGAAGCACACACGCAAAGACCACAAAAAGTGAATGTCTGGGCAGGTATCATAGGTCATAATATTATCGGACCATTTTTTATTGCGGGAAATCTTACATCAGAACTTTATTTGGAATTATTGCGTGAACATGTCATTCCACAGTTAGAAATCCTATATCCAAATAGAAGAGACATTTGGTTCCAACAAGATGGTGCTCCCGCACATTTTGGTTTGCAGGTGCGTCAGTTCCTGAACCGAAAATTTTCCCAAATCGGTGGATAGGGAGAAGGGCGCTATTGAATCGCCTGCCAGGTCTCGGATTTAAATCCTTTGGACTTTTATTTGTGGGGGGATTTAAAAAATAAAGTTTATAAAGATAGGCCGGAAAACATTGATCACTTAAAAATAAAAATTAGAAATCAAATGCGTGAGATTCGTTGGAATACTTTTGATAACCTGTTACGAGAATTTAGGGACAGGCTTGGATATTGTCTAGCTAACAATGGCAGACAATTTGAACATTTGATAAAGTAGTGTAATCTAATTGTTACTGCAAGACGTGTTCCCGTTTGTAAAATTTCAGTTTGGAATTATGTTTTTGGTCGTTTATTAAAACTTGTCGTTTTAAAGAAATAAAACCTGTTAAAGAAAAAAAAATAAAACATCTACATAATTTACTTTGTTTTTATGTTCCTATTTAAAATTAGCTCTCAAGTGCTTTGTAGAAATTATAGCTTATTCGAAAAATTTTAAATCGTATAATTCGATCAGTTTGACAGATAAACAAATAAAACTGTATACCGTTGAAATTGGCTTGAAAAGATCTATTCGAATACATAAAAATATACAGGGGTTTCCATTTAAAAAACCTAAGTTGATACTACTTTTTGGCTACTTTGGAAAGTGAAATTACATTTATCTGACGCTTTTTTTAAAATTGTGTTGCCAGCTAAATTTTCGTCGAAAAATTACGAGCGGCTTGGAAGATATTAGCAATATTCCAGACTTTTTTGACACCCTGTATAATATTATTATTATCCTTACTTGGATCTTCATGTGTGAAGTGATCCCAGTTGCTCTCTCCTTTTCCATCTTCGTTCCATCCTCCTTCAACTTGATATGAAGCCGTGGCAGTTCCCCACAAAAAAGTATCGGGGAACCTTCTGTTGTTGATTTTGGTGGCACGTGGTAAATTGGCTGCTTCCAATGATCTATAAAAAAGGCAAGAAATAATAAATTAATTCCATTCAACAAACTTCAAAGAACGAGAGGATATCTTACCAAGAACATCCTCCTAAGGTACTGAGATTCAAAATTAGACCCTTAGAGGACCCCAAATGATAAGTCCAAGTGTTGTTCTTACCACGGACGTATATAAGGGGGGGTTCCTGGTCCAACAGAAAAAATTACATGCACCGCGCCGATTGTAGAAAACGATAGTTGCTTAGTCCGCCGCAGTGCGGGGAGCGGGGGAATGGGCACTGCCCCCGCCGCCGCCGCCGCCCGGTGGCACGCATCAATCCAAGCTAGTCCCGTCTATTTTGTCTCTTCGCGTTGCGCAACTGTTATAATACAGAAAAAAGTGTTGCTTTTAAAAAGTATAAAACGAACAAATCAGGTATCTCTTTTGAGTTTTTTTTCTAAGGAAGAGAGATCAAAGCCCAATGAACATGTGGACCTTCGTAACTTTTATTGCCTCTGCCCTTGGACGTCTTGATTTGTAATGGTCTAGCATAGTCAACTCCAGAGTGGGAAAATGGTTGTGATGGTGTAACTCGTGTTGTCGGAAGTTTTCCCATTAATTGCTCGGCTGTCTGGTCCTTGAATCGAATAAATTTTATGTATTTTCCAATGTTCGTTTTGACTGTTCTTTTCCCATTGACGATCCAGTACATTTGCCGAATGTATGCTAATGTTAGCTGGCTTCCGCCGTGTAGGGTTTTCCAATGAGCATCATTAATAACCAATTTGCTAAGGTGACTATGAGAATGCAAAATCGCAGGGTGTTTGGAGTTAAATGACAGATGCGATTTCTGCAGCCTTCCCCGACACGAAGAATCCCATCAGCATCTAGGAATGGATTAAGATTGAGTATTTTACTAGCTTTGGCAACTTGCTTTTTCACTAGTAGAGCATCAATTTCCTCTTTGGAGACCCCTCCCTTGTCAAAGCTATAGCTACGTCCGTGGTTCTTACTATTTTGTTATTATATTTTTTTGAGCGTAATAAGACAAACAGACAGTCACACAGAAAGAAAGGTCCACTACATCAAAATATAGAACACTAGAGTCCCGCTAATCCAAACCCCGCTAATCCGAAAGTTCGCCTAATCCCGGCAGAATAAAAAGGCGCGAGTTTTTACAAACAAAAAGAATTTAGAACTGTAGGAAAATGTAAACGAAAAATAAAGGTGTATTTTTTAAATCAGACAGTCGATACGTTTTTTTAACAAAATCAATAAGTTCCTATTAGCGGGACTCTAGTGTAGTTTTACGATTTCAGCAAACTTACCCCACAATGACACAAGATAAAAGAATCACAGAAAACGCCCTCATTTTTTAAACTCGTTAGAAAATTATAAACTTAAATGAAGGTATCACAAGGTTTTAAATTTTCATTTTATACCTATTTCGGCTAATCAAAGTGTTTGATTTTAGAACAATAATCACGTATTATACAGAGTGGCTCAGGTTCCTTTTAAAATATATTAAATTAATAAATGTGTTCTACTGTAACAAAAAACCTTTAGTTTATGACTTAAAAAATGTTTAACCATTTACCTGCTATTATTATAAATATGGGCAGTTTCCATAAATTATAAATAAATAAGATAATTGTAATAGATTAACACACAACCAAACTTATATGGAATCAATCTTTATTTCTGACTTAACTTTCTTTAAGGAAAAAATTTGGTATCAACTTTAAGATAAACCTGATAAAATGGGAGAAACGACTGCTACGATTTATTATTTTGTAAATTTTGTGTTTAGTAATAAAGTCAAGATTCCGGTAATTTTATTTCGGTCCAAAAAAAAAAAATCTTATGTTGGATTAACAGATGTGCAGAGGGGATTAATTATTGCTCTTATTAAACAAGGAATACCTCAAAGAGACGTAGCCGAGATAGTAGGCGTTACCCTGGGTGTGGTATCGAAAACATATGCAAGGTGTTTAGAACTAGGAACTCTCAAAAACAGGCCCAGACAAGTGGTCAAAGAGTCACAACTGAACAACAGGACCGCTCTGGTGCCAAATTGCTAGAAGAAATCTCAGTGTTTCTCATCCAGAGCTGCAACGACTACTTCTGGAAGCTACAGGTGTGAACGTTTTAGTTGAAACCATAAGAAAAAGACTTTTCGCTCGAGGGTTGTACAGTAGGAGAGAGTTACGAGTCCCACAGTTATCTAGGCAAATTGGTGCCTTTAATACCGAAACTGAACAATTAAGAATTGACAAAATGTTCTTTTGATGACCATCAAATTCGGGTTCTCAGAACTCCAGGAAGATAAGCGAGACTCCAGGCTGCCAGATCTGTCCCAAGATATAAAGGAAGAACTGTAATGTTCTGGGGAGGTATTATGCTGGGAAGACAAACTCCATTTTTACCACTTCAACAAACTTTAACGGGTAGAAGGTATGTTGATTTAGTGCTAGAACCAATCGTTAGGCATTGGAGAGCTGCAATTGGGGATAATTTTATCTTCATGCACGATAATGCACCTTCCTATACCAGCAGAATGGCTAGAGAAACGAAAGGTGTCACAGTTTTAGACTGACTTTCATGTTCACTGGACCTAAATCCAATCGAACACTTGTGGAACCAGCTCAATAGAAGGGTTTGAGCACGTCGAAACAGGAAATGTCGCACAGCTTATTGATGCAGCGTAAGTAGAATGGGAAAACATACACCAAGACAGTGTTGACAATTTAATAGGATGCCAGCGCGAATTAAAGCTTGCATAAGGAATAAAGGTAGCAACACGTATTAATAAAATAACCACTTTTGTTTTTTTGCTTTTAACTTGCTTAAAAACTAAAATCTCTTTTTGTTTATGAAAGCAGTAAAAAACCGTTGTGTTTATTTTGTAAACCTATTAATTTGTATTATTACTATATGGATTTTTTGTACTAAAAGTCATTGGTTAGGACAAAGTTTTATTTATTTATGAACAAAAAAAATATATATATATATATATATATATATATATATATATATATATATATATATATATATATATATATATATATATATATATATATATATATATATATTAATATTATATATATAAATATATATATATATATATATATATATATATATATAATATATATTCTAAAACATTTATTTTTTATTTTACCTTATATATATATAATTTATTATATGCTAAATTAAACAATAATAATAATATTATTAATATAATTTATAATCTAATTTTTGTTGTAACTCCTTCTTTTTAATTTAATTTATTCTAACGTTTTCTTAAAGGTGAAAAAAAAATGGAATAACAAAAAGATTTAAAGAAACTATGCTTATACATGTAAAAATAAAATAAATAAAGTATATTGTATATAAATAGGTGTATAAGCAAGTATATATTGTTTTATTTCTTATAAAAACTAATTTTATTTTCAATTTTTTTTTCAAAATCCTTTTTGGTGCATACGTCTTTTTCACTCCTTCTCTATTGTTTTTTTAAATTCTTTATGTTAATCGTGGCTCACTCTGTATTATATTATAAATAAAAGATATTGACTTATTATTTATTAGTGACGTGTTTTGGTATTATTAACCTTTATTTAAAAACTGTATACTTTTTCTTAAATTCGAACCCAATAAGTGGAATAGATTACTTGTTTTAGAATATAAGTGTTTTGTTTTTATTTTATTAAGCCGTATAAGTTTGATTGATTACATTTCATGTAATCTAAAAAATGTAATCTTATATGTAACTTTTAAAGAGTAAGGAAAAATACATAATTTTTCCAAAAACTTATTATTTGCTTTACAACTTTTAAAAATAGAGATCTCTCAATATGCATACAATTCCATCCTTTTTGGTTTCAATTAAGTATATCTTGCTTTGTTTACAGGGTTTTTAAAGAATATGTTTGTTTTTATATATTAAACAGACTACAAAATTAGTTTTCTTGCGGAAAGTGCGAAAAGTAATACTTTCAGCGCGCGATTGCCGTTGCTCGAACGATGCGTAACGGAATTTGGGCAAGCACTCGAGTGCGGGAAAGACACTTTTCTTAAGAGTTGTGATCTTTATTTTTTTCCATGATCCCATTAAAAAAACTATTTTTTTAAAAAACATTTATTGTTTTGGTAACATAATTTATAACAAAGAACCAATACATTTTTAAATTAGGGATTATTAGTAACATTATTAATATTAAAGTACGCCAAAAATACATCTCCTTTCAAGCTTTTGATTTGCTAATGCTTGTCTATTGCTGCTCATATCTTTCTTTTGATTTACTTAGTAACTTGTTTATATTCACCCCATTGGTACCCTTCACAATATTTTTAGGAAACTCTTCCTCAAAATAATCCATTATTTGACAGGACATTATTTTTGTTGACATGAAAATAATAGGAAACAAATCCTGATTTAATTGTTATTTGACTTAATATTTTAAAAAATGTACACAAACTTTAAAATAATTTTTAAGGAAACATTGTACATTAAAAAAAAATACGGCAGAGTAGATTAAATATAAGCATCCAAATTGATAGGTATTGTTAATAAAAAGTGATCCAATTTATTATTAAGCCAATCCGATACAGTATTAGGTCTAAGTAAAGAAAGTTATACTTTCCCGCGCTAGTAATAGTTATTTTTCTAATAAGTGCGCAAATTGATACTTTTCCGCACGCCAAAGCAGTTAGACGAACGACGTGAAGCGGAGTTCGGATAAGTCACTTTGTGCAAGTATTAGAAACAATACTTTTTCTATTTGCGAATACTTTTTCTACGAGCGTTTTATTAAAGAATATGATTATTAGAAATATACGAATATTTTAGTAAAAATTAAAAATCCAAAGTAAATAATTAAATTTTTATTTTAACTGATTATACAAAAAAAACTATTATTAATTATTATTAACAATATTAATGTTAAAGGTACAATTAGTTGCATGTTGAAGGTTTATGGCCAATTTCAAATAATTTCTTAGGAACGTCGATGATGGTTCGCTGCTCGATGTTAAGACGAAATCTTGTGTTTTAGCTGATTGAACAGCGTCTGTGGAACAGGACATTTCATCTGGCTTCTTGAGAGTTTTTGGCTTGTTGCAGTTTAATTTTTTTTACCTAACCCCTTTTTGTAGCCTGTTGATTCTTCAATGTATCCCTCGGCTACCGTTGTCGATTTCCAACGGCCTAACCACTTTATATCTATGAGTCCTTTTCCGGAATTTGCAAGTAACGTTGCAGAAGATCGCCGGAAGCTGTGGCCGGTATATAGCTCTGGATTCGGCAACTTTAAAAATGCTGCTATCTCGGAAGGCATCTTCCCCAATGTATTGATCCCAACGCATTGTTGTGTGCAAATTCTCCTTTTGAAATATACGAAAAACCGTTGATGTGTTGTCGGTGGCCGTAATGTTGTATACTTCCGATATAAGAAAAAATACTTTCCGTCGTTGATCTCTTCAGACAGGACGAAAGTACGTGAGGTATAGTTGCGTCTGGAATCTTCACAACAGTTAGGTTGCTTTTGTCCTCGATGTCGGATGTTTTCATTTTGGCGAGTTCTTCTCGTCTGCAGGCGCCAGCAAGTCCTAAAATGGTCGCAATTTTTATCAAAAAATATATTTCATCAGGTGCTTCATTAATAAATGTAGGATATTTCTTCTTTTGAAAAAACTTGACTTTTTTGGCCGAAAGCCTACATTTTGTTTCTTAATAAATGCTGCTAACTTATAAAACTTGCCGATATCTACATTTTTCTTGATCTTTTAAACACTTTTCAGCATGGAGTATTTCGACCATAATTTGAGAAAATAGGCTAAAAGTACCTCCTTTTTTAAAGTTCCAACGCCTTTTTCTTTACACCAAGTTTCAAATTATTTTACTGTTTCTCGTACTTTTCTTTTGATTTTGCCGGCAGGAGCTCTAATTTGGCCAAACTTACGGCTTTTAAAACATCGTCTGGCAATTCTTCCTCCATTCTTAGAAACTTATTTTAAACTTTTTACCGAATTTTCTGATGCTTCCGTGACATTAGAAAATGTTTGTACTTGGTTGCTGCAGCAACAAGAAAAATTCTTTGATTTTTTATTGTTTAGCATGCTGTCTATGAAATACATGGTGCATGGAAAAATATTAAAATGATAATAAAGAAAATTGATATGGGATATTAACTAAGCGCCAAATGTATCTAAAATTCAATAAAGCACAATAAAAGAATATGTAGAACCTTTTTTTTAATATTATTTTATCCAGAAGTTATTAATACATTAAAAAAATCGGCCATAAATACGGCAAATATGCAGAACGAAAATGCGTGCGCAAAGAGTTTCCGTGCGCAAAATAAGTACTTTGCGCACGCAAGTAGAAAAAAATATTTACCACAGGCTCCAGAACGAGGTGATGTGAATTTGACATTATAATTACAATCTGCACCTAATTATTGTTATACATACCGGGGTGTTAAATTTTTTGAATTTTTAATAAATTTTATATAAATTTTAACACAATTTTAAAAATTGTGCGGTAAAGTAAAAATCGTGCGATAAAGTAAAATCGTACGGAAAAGTGGTACTTTCCCTACGATCGTAAGAAAAGTATATGAATATAATATAACTTTATAGTTGTTTAAGTATTAAGGGCGGTAAGTGTAGTTTACCACGTGAAAGTGTTTGATGATCGACGCGACAGCGGAAGTCTTCAAAATTTTAGGGCGGTACTACACTTAACGCTCAAAGTACCAAATACGTTTTATGCACAATTGGACGTTCTCAGTTCAAAAATAAATTATTTTAAAACGGTATATATTTCACATTATTTTTAAAAATAAACATTCTTCCCCCATATGTCATTCTTAAAGTTGGCTGGACTTATGCTAGACTAAATACCAAAATCATCATATACAGGGTGTTTCAAAAAACATGGACCATCGCTCGTGGGGTAATTCTTTACTAAAAATAATAAGAAAAAGTCCTATGCACATGGGTCCGGAAACGCATGATTTCCGAAATACAGGGAGTTAAAGTTTAATTTATTTTTCAATTTTTTTCAAATGACCTAAATACCACTCAACCGATTTTAATGAAACTTAGAACTTGAAAGTGTATTAATAAAGTGCATAGTTTTAAGTAAAAATCTGCTTACAGCTGCGGCAGTGGCGTGCGTACGGGGTAACTGTAAAAATGTATTTAGAGAAAGAATATGTGCGCCACTGACTTTTGCCAATTTTAATGCACCAGTTATGAAGCTTATTACATAAGCCACAAAAGTTACCTCTTGGTGTTTTTTCGTTTAGGGTTTCCCTTTGCAGATATGGTTAATTTTATAAAAATGTGCAAAGTACCCATTCGTCGGTGTAATGAAAAAAGTAATCGTACAAACACCATGATTATTCAAAACTATTGTTTTTGTACAATACACAATTGACTTAAAGCTAAAGAAAATGTTGAAAGTGACCACCATTAGCGTTGTTACAAGCATTTAACCTTCTCCGCAAAGATCTTCTTACTCTTCTGCAAATATTGTGATCTTCTCTAATGATGACAAATGCATTTTCTATTCTTTCCAATAATTCTTCTCGTGTATTTAATGGTGTTTTATAAACTATTTCTTTTAAATAACCCCACAAATAAAAATATAGTGGATTCAGGTCCGGAGATCCAGGTGGCCATGGCACTGGACCTCCACGACCAATCCATCGGTGACCGTATGTGTCAGCTAAATATGTTGGAACCGCATTGTACCATTTTTCACAAAAAGTGGTAGTAACTTCGGCAAATCATTTTGAAAAAAATTTAAATATGATTCCTGTTCAAGACGATTCGGTAGAACAACAGGACCAATTATGTGATTTCCAATAACACCAGCCCAAATATTGATGGAAAATTGATACTGCGTCAATAATTGATACTAAGTCAATTGTGTATTGTACAAAAACAAGAGTTTTGAATAATCATGGTGTTTCTACGATTACTTTTTTCATTACGCCGATGAATGGGTACTTTGCACATTTTTATAAAAATAACCATATCTGCTAAGGGAAACCCCAAACGAAAAAATACCAAGAGGTAACTTTTGTGGCTTATGTAATAAGCTTCATATCTGGTGCATCAAAATTGGCAAAAGTCAGTGGCGCACATATTTTTTCTCTAAATACATTTTTACAGTTACCCCGTACGCACGCCACTGGCGCAGCTGTAAGCCGATTTTTACTTAAAACTATGCACTTTATTAATACAGTTTCAAGTTCTAAGTTTCATTAAAATCGGTTTAGTGGTATTTAAGTCATTTGAAAAAAATTGAAAAAAATTGAAACTTTAACTCCCTGTATTTCGGAAACCATGCGTTTCCGGACCCATGTGCATAGGACTTTTTTTATTATTTTTTAGTAAAGAATTACCCCACGAGCGATGGTCCATGTTTTTTGAAACACCCTGTATAGAACATGGTTGTTTAAGCTGGTGGCTAAATCACTTACCGCCTTAGGGCGGTAAATTTAACTTATTGCCCGGAAATGGGGACGGTAAGTTACATTTACCGCCCGATCGTGCATAAAATGTATACAGACAGGTCCAGTGTAGTAGAAACATAGGCAGGGAACTGATGAATTTACTAGTGTCCGCTTCGATCAATAAATATCCGCATGCGAACGAGATCTCAGTTTGTAATATGCTTTCAGACGGGTGTGTTGTATGGTTTAAGAGGCGCTTGAAAATTACGAAAAATAAATTTATGCGTTCTAATCTGTTGAGAAAACAGTTGATACTTTATACCGTTATTTATAAATAGGGAATTAAATACCAACAGCTTTATTTATCAGTTCATTAATTGCCAAAGCAAAATAAAAAGTAAGTTCTCTAAACCCAAAACTCATTTCTGAAATTTAAATAGTACGCAATGAAAAAATAAATAATTATAAACATAAAAAATACTCTAAAATGAAATTATAATAAATATTTAAACAAACGTCCTTCTTGCGCAAGGCAATATCCCAAACGATCGTAAAAACCCCGTCTAACGTTTGTTAGCATATTAGGGCTGATAGTTTGAAAAGTTTTTTCGATTATTATTCGAAGTTCTTCTAAATTATTAGCCCTATCATGACCATACGTCTTATTTTTTAAATAACCCCACAAAAAATCATTAGAAGCAAGGTCTGGTGATCTCGCGGGCCACAAAATGGTTCCACGTCCACTAATCAAACGGTTAGGAAACGTATTGTTCAAATATCCTTGAAGAATACGTCCATTGTGAGCGGGACAACCATCTTGCTGAAACCAGATATTACCAAATCTAACTTCTAATAACTGGCGAATTGCCGGTACAATTTGAACCAGATCCAAATAAACTGCTGCAGTTTAATTGGCTTTAATAAAAAATGGTCCAATAAGGTGTACACCATACCAGCCCAAACATTTAATTTTTGAGGATACTGGGTTCGAACCTCAAAATACCTGTGTAGGTTTTCACGAGACCAATATCGAACTTGAGTTGGATATGTCGATTTAATAATGGAAAGGTCGTTTCATCAGTAAAAACAATCTATCTAAGAAAGTTTTTATCTGTATTTGCCCTTTCCATTATTAATTCGCAAAACTCCATACGTCGAAATTGGTCTTCGGGAAAAATTTCATGCGTTTTTCGGGCCTTGTACGAGTTTTTAAGAGAACTTACCACGTATTTGCAATGGCTGCGGCTGCAAAAAAGCTCGAGTCAGGCGAATGTAAGTCAATTCGCCTAAGTTTTTCCTATGTTTCTACTACAGTGGATCTCTCTGTATACGTCAAATTGACTATAGATAAAAAGCAAAAACTTAAAACAATTGAGTTCTAAACAAAGACACAATAATTAAATTTACATTTAAAAATAATTTGTTTTAAAAACTAAAGAAAATTTGTCGAGTAAAAATTATTCAGAGCTAGGGTAAACACTTAAAGTACAAAGCCTTGATTAAATTTATAAGTAGTAGCAAACTAACCAAAATAACAACCACTTCATGTTAAGAGGTCTAGATCGAATGATCAAAAATAATAAATAAAACGTGTACTATCAGATAATATTCCTGTAGTACTGTAAATTTTTGTTTATATGGTGCATACATATGTCTTGAGGTGAAGCAAAATAAGATATCATGAGGGCTATTTTAGGATTAGTGCTTATATTTCAATTTTCATTCAGGTAAGAATCATTTGCAAAGTTTTATTTCAAATCGCAGATCTACCTAGATTGTCATTTGCATTAATAATGCTACAGTGTTGCGAAACATGTTTGTATAATGTATGTACAGGTTTTCATTTATATTTTGATTATTTAAATTTTTGTTTTTTTTCTTTATTATGCTCAAAAGATAATGAGAAAAAAAAACTATGAAAAACTTTTATAAGGAATTTTTTTCTGGTTTTTGAAAAATCTTAAAAATAAATAAAATGTATTCATATAAATTTGTTTATTAAAAAAGAAAATTAACAAATGTTTTTTTTTGGGGAGCCAATATAACAAATAAATATTTCCCTGAATGGTTCCAGTTTGGTGCAGCTACAGCTGCATATCAAATTGAAGGAGGATGGAACGAAGATGGAAAAGGAGAGAGCATGTGGGATAGGTTCCTACATGAAATGCCAAGTAAGAAATGAAAACATAAACAAACAATTTGTAATTTCTTAAAAAGTGTTTTTTACGGCTTGATTAATTTATGATTTGCGTAATTGCTAAACAATTAATTTGATTTTTGTGTTAATAAAAAAGTCTACAATATTACAAATCCTTGAGGTACGAGGGTAGTCCTAGAATTTCCCGGCCTAATAAAGAACACAAAAAGTTTAAAAAATGTTTTTATTTTTTGACATAGTTCCCTTTAGCTCGATAGTTTTCCTAGCGATGCTCAATAGCTTCGATACTATGTTTATAGTAAAAACCATCGAGTTGCTCAAAATAGCCATTAACCGCAGACATCACCTCTTCATTGTTAGCAAATCTTTGACCACCGTGTCATTTTTTTAAGTTTGAAAAAAGATAATAATCTAAAGGTGCTAAATCTGGTAAAAAAGTGAGTAAGTTAGCAATTCCAACTTAAACTTATTGATTTTGGTCACCCAAATAACGAACGTGTGCTCCGGTGCATTATCATGATGAAACAATACCTTCTCCTGGAGTTTTTTTATTTAAACACTGCAATAAGTTTGCATAATACTTGCCATTGATTGTTTTTTTTTGTTTTAAAGATAATCAATGAAAATTATCTCACGCACATCCCAAAAAACTGACACCATAACCTTTCCAGCAGATAAAGTTGTCTTTTCCTTTTTCGGACCGATTATCCCCTTTCAGTCCATTGTTTTAACAGTTCATGGTGTGAAATGATAAACTCATGTTTTATCCATGGTTATATATTGACACAAAAACTGGGCCTGATTGCTGCAACACATCGCAAAACACTCGATTGAAACATTCTCACAACGCTGTTATTGTTTAATTGTGAAGAAACAATCGTGCGCACAGCTTTTTTATGTTCAAATTTTGAATTAGTATGCCATTTCCAACACTTTTTAATATGTCTAACATGTAAGCTAACTCGCGAATTTTCAGTCGACGGTCATCCAATACCTTTTTGTTGATTATCTTCACCATTTTTGACGTGATCACCTCATTTGATCGACCACTGCGATGTTCATCATCTAGGAAGCTTGTACGGCCTCTTTTAAACTCTGCCACCCAATATTTTATTATTTTAAACGAGGAAGCAGACTCTTTCAGAGTAGAATTCAGCTCAGCTTTGATTAGGGTTAGACCAATGAGCTACTTTCGACTGCAACAGAAACCAACTGGTGTCTACGCTAGTTTGGGACACAACAATATAAAAAGTCAGGTTGGCGGTAACATCCTGAACGAGGGAACAGACCAGATGATTCCCCAATACTTATTTTACAAAAACTTCGAGGTAAAAATTCCAGATCGAAGTGAGTGGCAGCAAGCCGATCTCCCCGGCACGGTTGGAGACATCATCTGGTATACGGGTGTTCCACTAAGAGAGGTAGTCGGCTATATCTCAGAAACTATTAATGGTATAATTATCGGGAAAAAAATTTTTAGATAAAAGTGTCCAAGAGAATTCGGAAATTATTTTCAAGTTTGGGATGGCCGCTAGGGGGCGTAAGGGTAACAACAAAACATAAAAATATACATTTCTCAAAAAATATCAAATAAAGTGTATCAATAAGTGGTACTATTTTATTCTTTAATGTTTTCTAAACAAAGAAGCTTGAGGGTAATTTTGTCAGTTCTAAATAAAGTGGTGGGGAAGGTTAAAGTTTAATTTAGAAAAGTGCTAATAACTCCGGTTTGCTTTAACCGAATTTAGTAAACTTGGTCTGGTTTAAAAGTGCATTTTAAGCATTATTTTCAGGTGTATAAACTATTGCTACACTCATCTCACAAACGCCGCTAGAGGGCGTCAAGGTAAAAACTAACTTATTTTACGAAATTTTTTGAAAATTTTAAATACAATGATATATACCCTTTTACATATTTAGATTAAGAAAAAAAATCCCAACAAAACGGCGAAAACCGCAATTTAATATCTCTTTCCAATACGAATATATTAGCAAAAATATAAATACGACATAGAGACGTAACGCATTTAACGACACAATGTTTTTACCTAGACCGATTTCTTTGAGTAAAAATTATAATTTATAAATTTTTACAAATCTAATGACATACTGCATGGTTTTTTAAAATTTATTTTTAGTGTTGTGCCTTAATTGTTTGTTCTTTAAAAATAAATTTTTATTTCTATTTTTTTAGTGTTGTGCTATTGTGTTCCTTAAAAATGCCTTTGTTGCTTGAGGATTAAACTCTACATAAGCAAAAACGTTGATGACATTTTCCCCAGTTCTACGGCATCTGCGGTGTAAGGGGCGAAGAACCTTCCCGTGGTCAAAGCGATTTGCTAAATAAGTGAACATTCTGCTACCGCTGCCGCATGCCGTACCGGCCTCTCTAAGGATATCTCAATACATACAGCCTGGCAGCTATTGTCGCATTTTGCAGACACTTAAAATAAATAGCAATAATATCAACTGCTTCTTCCAAAAAAGCATTTTTAAAAACACAATAGCACAACACTAAAAATTATATTTTGAAATAGAAATTGTTGGATTTTTGACATTTTAGCATCCTTTTATTTTCAAAGCTAACTTGATAAGGACCACGCTTGATGGATTATTACAGTTATAGGTTGGTAATTATCTAAATTATCTAATGTTGTATAATATCGTTAAATGGGTTTAAATTAGTAAAAATTACGTAGTATGTCATTAGATTTTGTAAAAATGTATAAATTTAATTTTTACCTAAAAAAATCGGCCTAGTAGAAAACATCGTGTCCTTAAATGCGTTACGTCTCTATGTAGTATTTATATTTTTGCGCGCCCTCTAGCGGCGTTTGTGAGATGAGTGTAGAATAGTTTATACACTTGAAAATAATGCTTAAAATGCTCTTCTAAACGAGACTAAGTTCACTAAATTCGGTTAAAGCAATCCGGAGTTATTAGCACTTTTCTAAATTAAACTTTAACCTTCCCCCACCACTTTAATTAAGAACCGACAAAAATTACACCTGAAGGCTTCTTTGTTTAGAAAACACTAAAGATAAAAATATACCATTTATTGATACACTTTATTTGATATTTTTTTGAGAAATGTATATTTTTATGTTTTTACGTTACCCTACGCCCTAGCGGCCATCCCACGACTTGAAAATAATTTCCAGCAATTTCTCTTGGTCGCTTTTATCTAAAAAATTTTTCCCGAAAGTTATAATATTAGTAGTTTCTGAGATATAGCCGACTACCTCTCTTAGTGGAACACCCGGTACAGTGAAATGAGGAACTCACAATTCTCCATTTCACTAGAAACACACAGTTCTGTATTTCAAACGGAAATATAAGCTTTACTGCACTGTGCAAAAGAAAATAACAGGAGGGCTTATAAAAACAAGCGGATTTGCAGCCAAGCGTCACTAGGGGCACTAGTAGATCCCAAGGTAACGTCCAAGCTGATATGGGAATGCTAAAAAGAACTAGAACGCAACAGAGTAAATCTTTGTGGGTACCAGGACATTCGGGGCTAGAAGGCAACGAAAAAGCGGATGAACGCTAGACAGGGATCATCCACACCATACTTTGGGCCAGAACCTGCCCTTGGAGTCACCAAAACCACACAACAAGGGCAAACCAGGGAATGGATCCGAAAGAAACACGAAGAATACTGAAAAAAAGAAAAAGCTTCATAAGAGGCCCATCCAAAAGAACGAAGGAAGAACTACTCAGACAAAGTAGGAAAAGACTTCGTATAACAGTAGGGTTGCTAACAGAGCATGATAACCTAAGAGGACACCTACACAAGATAGGCTCATACAATGGGGACCCAAGTTGCAGAATGTGTGACGAGGGGGAAGAAACAGCCTACCAATCCTGTGCGAATGTAAAGCATTGAATCACAAAAGACAGGCATTATTTCGGCAACCGGAAATGAGCCCACAGGAATATATCAACCAACCAGTCTCGGGGTTATACAGACTTGTAGAAGGAACAAGACTAATGGGAAGGTTGATATAAAAGACATTGGGAGATTAGGCACAAAAAGCTCATGAGGCTGCGTTGCCTCCGGTAGATAATCAAGACGGCTCCCAGGGAAGAAGAAGAAGAACAGAAGGGTTAGACGATCACCAATTTTTTTATGTTAAGAAATGTACTGAGAGCATTCACTACTGATGGCCGCCCAACTAATACTAAACAACATGGCGTCTTAAAGCTTTAAACTTAAGCTTTATAGGGTTAATGCTTTCTGGTATAGTGATTGTTTTCAAACAACAACCGTGATCTATATGCCAGGTCGGGTACTTCTAGAACTGCCCTTATTGTTATAGATTCTGTAACTTATAGCCTTGCATTACATATTTCTTTTGTGGGAAATTGAATTATTTTAAAATTTTTAATAAAAGGAACGATATTTTAAGACATTTTCCTTTTTATTATTTAGATAGAACTGCTGACGGCAGAAATGGAGACATAGCTTGCGATTCTTATCACAAGTGGAAGGAAGATGTGCAACTTCTTAAGGAACTGGGAGTTAGTACTTACAGGTACATTAGCCAAAATGTATTAATGCAAATTTTAAATGCAAGCAACATTCTTAATATTCCTAAGATATAAGAGAGTTCATTTTGTTTTTTAAAGAGTTTTATTAAATGTATCATGCAAAAATACAAAACTAATACAAATATTTGCTAATGACATTACTTTTATATCCGTTTACCAAAGTTGCTTTTTATTAACCCATTTTGGCGTTAGGAGTTTGCCATGATTTAAACAGATGTAAACCGTTATATATCCTTGTTTTTCAGGTTTTCCATATCTTGGGCAAGAATTTTGCCTGACGGAACGACGAACAAGATTAACCAAGCTGGCGTAGACTATTACCTTAATCTTATAAAAGTAAATATTTAGCGTATAAATTTCTTTTTACATTATTTTTTGTATTTCCTTTTCATTAGAAGTAAAAGAATCTGATTTGTCCGCATTACAGATTAGAATCGTTTTTAGAACAAGACCAAAAAAACATAAAACATAAAAATTCTAAGGTTACAACCAGTAATCTTTGGTACCTTTAATAGAATTTAAATATTTTCTAGGAATTAAAGGCTAATAACATCGAACCATTGGTCACTCTCTATCACTGGGACTTACCCCAACATCTTAACGAACTAGGAGGATGGCTTAATCCCCAAATTGCCCAATATTTTGGAGAGTATGCTCGACTGTGTTATTCACTCTTTGGGGACTATGTCAAGAGATGGGTCACAGGTAAGTTTTTCATTTATTAAACATTTTTTAAATTAAATAGGATATTATATTTCTACAAATACTACCAAAGAAATCTTTTTGAAGCTTGTTGTTAATATAATCATACTTCGTTTGTAGTTAACGAACCAAAATCCACCTGTCTCTTGGGCTACGGTAACACGATGGACGCTCCTGGACTAGTTCTCATCGGTGATGGAATCTACCAGTGTGCCAAGATTCAACTACTTGCTCACGCCACCGCGTACCACATTTACGATGATAATTTTAGAGATACTCAAAAAGGTAATTTCTTAAATTTATACGTTAATTTTACAGTATAGGGCCCTGGTTTAAAAGA